>WION01000292.1:0-65950 GCA_015039365.1 Amanita rubescens
TATAGCTTCGCAAATCTCTCTGCAGATCTGCTATGGCTTATCGTCTTTTTTGGTCATCGGAGACTAAATTTCCTGATGAATCGACCTTCTCGTAGATACTGCGCGTAGGTGTAGATGAGATAGCTGCGACACGATTGCCATACAATCCCTGCCGTGAGGAACTTGAGGCTTTCAGAGCCCGTCGTTTGTGGCTATTCTTTGTTTCAACCAGTTCATTGTCGTCCATAACCCGCTTCCGCTTCCCACACGAGGTGTCAGTCAACGCAGTCAAGAACTTGACGGAGCGTCTGGAGGCATCAGGACAGGATAGACCAGTGATCCCTCCGGGACTGAAGTTTCATTAGAAGAACAAAGGAAGCGATCGCCGCGACATGTCGGGCCATAAGGGCGAGCGCTGGGTGCCTGAGACGCGCTGTCCCATTCAGCGTTTGTCAGAACAAAGAACCCTGGATCGTCCGGGATCGACAAAGGGTAATGCATCGTCGGTGGACTCCCTATCGAATGGAAGAAGGTAGTATTACCGATGACGGAATCGGAGCCACAAGAAGATGTCGTTGGGGACCGTGGAGTGGAAATATCGTCATTAGTGCGTTTTTCGCCTCTCGCAGGATACTTTGATAAATCTGGGTAGGGATTTGGTTGGACGACTTTCTTTGGCTTGGCTCTAGCCTTTTTCTGCTTCTCTGTTGTAGAATCTAGAGTCGTTGTTGGTGTGGAAGAATCAAAAAGCTGTGGCGCGTCGCCCAAACCGGAGCCTGAGGATGCATTAGTGTGATTCTGTTTCCCGCCTGTCTTTGAGCCACGAGGACGACCGCGAATTGGAGGAAGATGATATTGGACTGGGGCCGGGTGAAATGTCGGGCTAGTGGCATCTGCAACTTCGCACCCGGCTGGCGTTTTGATTAATCTTGGCTTCAGCCAGATTTGGAGTTTACTGGCGGGAGTATCGGGTATATGCGCACTTTCACGCGTCGGGCTTCTCCACGTTCAGTAAGGAATGTTTCCGCTAGAGAGACGCGTCGAATTACCTCGGAAGGTGTTCGTCGACGCCACCATGCTCCTCATGCATATTTTTGGGGCTCGGCGCGCCCATGTCACTTGTATCTGCGTTGTGGTATTGAAATACTGTTAAAATCAGGATAAGATGAAAGCTCGCCTTTGGCATTGTCAGGACGAGGAGGGTGCGTGGCAGCATGCGAATCTGTTGGTCTTTGATTGGAGCGCCTGGTTTGTGGCCTAGACAAAGGAGGACTGATTTCTCGCCTGTGCGGTGGCTTTGCCGGAACGGATGCATCAATTATGCCGCGCTGGGTTCTGTCTTCGTCGGAGTTGACAGAGAACTGATCCCTTGCTGCATGGTGGCCTGTGACATCAGACTGTCGGGAAACTGCATTGTGGACAGTTTCCGCTGACAAAGTTTCATCAGAGGCCACCTCCGGAAACTGGCACGCTAGCTTGTCGCCACATTCTGTATCATTTTCGTTAGTGTCAACGGCCGCTGTCACGGCGCTCGGTACTGAAGCATTAATCTCTTTGTCCTCGTAGTGTAGGACGTCGTGCACGTCAAACTCATGACTAAATTCTGTGTCCAGAAAATCACAAATCGACGGCACGTCACCAATGCGATTATCAAAGTTACTGGACTGAATGTCCCTCAATAGGACAGAGACGAGGTCGTCCTCTGCGGAACTGGTTATAGAGAAGAGATCGTCGGGTAGCTGAAAGACGCTTGGTTGCCAAAGTGGTGCTTCGGAGCTATTCCTGGGCGAAGCGAAAAATCAGCGAAGGTAAAAATTGAGAGAAAGTAGTGAACATTTTTGTCGATCCTGTGGGGGTCGCCAGATTTGCTAAATAGAAGTCGAAATCTTCTAGACCCTGAGGTGTCATACGAGGGGATGGCGCGAAGGTTTCTGAGAGATAATGACTGGGAAAGATGTCTTGCTTCCTAACTAGCATTCAGCGGCATCCACCGAGTTCTGGTTTGTTATTTTGTGTACGATACACAGGCCAGCTCGATATTTTTTTCAAGCAGTATACAACAAGAGAACACAAACGACGAAAATAGAAGTGTCACGGTGGCCGCGGTGGCCGGAGTCGTGATAATCTAAAGTATGATCTTTTCACGGAAAGCACAGAAGAAGGCCCACCGTCCGTAAAATTTGATTTGCGGCAGAGGTTAACTCGGAAAAGGCAAGCTTCCTCTCATAAAAAACATGACAGGTCTTCCAGATACTTAGTCAATATGTCAGGCATTATTCTGGAGGATTATTCAAGGGGGCGTCGGATGTAGGCATCAGGGCGAATCTATTTTTAGATTGGTTCGATTCGGAGAAGCGTCATACGTACAACATCAAAGCGGCCGATTTCCAGATGGCAACAAGGGTTCCTTGGCGTCCTACGAAGCCTCTGGGAAGGCCGGAATGGCACCGAGCTCGCATACACCGAAATGTCACATCAGTTCCTGAATGGAGAAGCTGACAAACGAGCTACGGGACACATACCACCTCATCAGCAAATACAATTCGCGCTAGCTTGTCCAGGCAATTTTAAAGCAAAGTTTGCATACAAGGGTGTTGCATATTGTGACAGATACAAACAAATAATCTGAGATGAACTTGACTTGTAAGTGTCGACGAGTCCGATTTTCCACGCTAAATAGACGACCGCAGCAGGTGCAGCGCCAAGGCTTTGGTTGCACAAGGCTGCGCATTCGCAACCTCACCAAACACATCGCATATACAGTATGGTCATGAGCCAAGCTAGACAATTACATGGTGCGGAATGTTGAAAGTACGGTGATGAGCAGAGCAATAACGATTTTGTTTGTAGCTTTCTTTCCGGAAAAGCTTGGTGCTTGGCGCGCACTCGAAGCCGGTACAGAGCCCCACACGGAATCATTATCATAAGTCGTGAAAGCCCGGCGTTCCCTTTGTCTTTGAAGTCCCAGAAAAAGGATCAAGACCTCGTGAAGAGGCTTTTAACGTTCGCCCCTAGGTCAATTAGGTATTGCGCAACAGAGTACAAACGTTTTGGGACGTACGGAAGTTCGGTTTGCTGCACCTAACATCCGTTGATTCGCCCGCCGCCCATAGAGATGTGCGTCGTCTGATTTTGTGGTTGAGCCAGTAGTGGCGAAATAGGCGCTGACGGCATTGCAAGGATACAACTCATCATCGAATCATCTCTGGGCATTTGAAGCTTGAAGAATGACATTTAGCTCGGATCCCAGGCGGAGCGCCCTAGTATCTCCGCGCTCATCAATTTGTACTTCTTTGTCCGAACCGATTTATTCCGCTATATCAGCTTGTAAGTGTCATTGTTCTTTGAGAAAGCACTGTGCACACACGTGTATTCGTAGCATGGTGAACAACTAGCAGGGCCGTGCATCGTTGTCTTCTCGAATGGTGTGGATGTAAACGGATATACAACGTGAGTACAGCGTGCGGGCGCAAGGTTCCCAGGGCACGTGCATCGCCCACATATACAACAAGGCTGTCCACTAAGCATGTTATCCGTATACCCATCCCACTTCATCCCACCCCGAGCTCTCCCCCATTTTCACCGTTATGCACGATGTCGTTGATCCCGAGCGCACTCCCATCGACGAGACTGCGTTGGCATGGACTTTCAGACCAAACTTTGGCATAGTTCACCCGATGAGTTGCGCGATATGCCGTTCCTACGTGGCCCACCTAGTGACTGCGAAACAAAGCAATGATCAATCGTTCAAGGATGCCCTCAGTGAGAGGGAGGTGCGCCTCTCCTCAACCTTCCTTGATGGCGTCCGTGAAGGACGGCTACTGCAGGAGGAGCATGATATGGCACTGCTGACGCGTTCCAGGGAGGAGCGAGATCAGGCCGTTCAAAATCTTGAACGGCATAAACAGCTGCTAGATGTGGCGAAAGGCGAATTGGACCTATTGCGGGATCAAGTATTGGCCCTACGAATTGCTTTCGATGAGCTATCGCAGGAAAAGGGCATCGGTAGCCCGGCGAAATCGCTGAGAAGCTGTTCCGATGGAAGCGACTCCTCTACTCTGGAGCGCTTGTTACTCGGTTCCTCGGTTTTTTCCGACGATCTTGATCGTTGCTCAACGTCGGAAGTTGTGGACGATGACGCTGTTCTCGATGATTCGAGCGCTGGAAATCGCCTCACGAACCGAGTCACCAATTACAAGACTACAGAGCTGGGGAGGACGTTACAAGACAATCTCCCTATAATCCCGATTCCCTTCGAATTCCAGGAACCGAAGACGCCGGTCACGGCTAGTCCGCCTTCCCGGAAAGCTACGATTTTGCCCGCGATTCCAAAATCCACACCCACACTCCCGAAGCCATTACCCGTTCATAGTCCAAAGCCAATAACAACGTTTGGTCACCTGCAAGCGCTCATGAAGGCCGCTCATTCAGGAGATGAATCAGCCCTGACACGGGTCAGGGCATTCTGTGCCGCAGCTCACCAAACGGCACGCGATCAACGCACGGAATTACAGCGGTTCGCCTTGATAAACTGGCGTAACAGGCCACGTTCTGCATCTGATCCGCCACAACTTCCACCGAGTGGCGAAGTAAACGTTGAAATATACGTCGATGCCTCGGCTTGGGGGATTGGATTTGTGATGGATGACCAATGGCTGGCATGGAAATTTACGGATGCAGTTCCCCTTACAGGCAAATCGCCCGACGTCAGCTGGACAGAGATGCTGGCTGTCGAAATTGGCTTATGGACAACCATTCATTGGGCTACATGGCAAGAGCGGAACACAAATTCAATTTCTATTCTCGTTCGTTCTGACAATGCCGGAGTTGTGAAGGCGATCGAGAAACAATCCGCGAATCCCCTACTTCAGCAGCAAGTGCTTTCTCGTATTCTCGACATGGTCGATGAATATGACATTCAGCTTAGCATGAAATGGATCTCCAGCATGGAGAATCTGGCGGACAACCCATCTCGCGGCGTACCAGGGTTGAACGCCACGCTGTTGTCGTATGTGCCACCCGTTCCGCGACATCTCGCGCACCTCCTTATTCCTATCACGAATTTTGTGGGATAAATCTCGAGTACGATGTACATTGGTATCAAATTTGTTGTATTATAGCCGCGCCGTGTAGAAATATTAACGAATACTAAAACTGAAGTTCATAAATGAGTGCGGTATCTCTTTAAAGCGCAGTTTTTTTTGTTTCTACTGAACTTTCCTTTGAGATTACAAACGGCACATTGTTAGCATACTAGGAACCGAGTTATATCTACATAGCGGGAATCATAGGACCATATGTTTACTATCAATTGATGAGTCATTTGTGGGGAGGTTATCCCAACCATCGTTGTACGCGCAAGAATCTGGTACGAAATCCTTCCGTACTAGTCAACCGCAGACCCCATAGCATGGAGCATCTGAGTTGCAGTCACTATCACGATAACATGTGGTATCTGGCTGAATCCAACACCACTTGGGCCTATTGCAGTATCTCCAGCAAGTGTGTGGAAAGAAGCCCCGGATGCCACAGGCGGCAATGTCCTGAGACTGATTGTTCGCGGCGGTCAGCGGTCTAGAGATTGCATCAATAACGTGAGGCGGAAAATCCTAAAAACATTAACTGCTTACATTTCGTTAACATCCGTAATAAGAAATGCAGCATGAACAATTCCACCGGCTGCGAGGCACAACAGAGACAAGGGAACCTTGCCAAACATCCCCAGAATCGAGGGGGTATTGAGGAATGCAGTCGCGCTAGGGATTCAAGACGCTCTTCGGCTCCCCGTCGATGATGGCGCCAATGTTATTATTACGACATTAGGCGAAGTATGACAAGGAGCGGATACTTATATAGCAAACTATGTGGAGCTGCCAATACGTAGGCTCCACGAACATTCCAATGGAAGATTCGATTAGAAGTTGAACACCAAGTTAGGAGATTGGTACGGCCTAAGTCTGGGGACGGCATACACAGCGCAACCGACCTATTTGAGTAAAAATTTCCGATTTATTATTACAGAATTGGTACATCAGCATAACCGAAAGCCTAGAGAGAAATCGGGCTTACAATCCGAAGACATTTTGACCCTGAAGCCTCAATGCTTGATCCCAGGAACATTATTGGAGGCCGGTGTCAATGTCAAAACACACAACGACGGCGCCCGTCTTGACAAACTCGGTACCTTCTTTTAGAACTTTTAGAAAGACGGCTCTGTTGATGATGAATTCCTAATCTGACGGGCGCGATTGCTAGTACGAAGACTCAGAAGTCTGGAAATGGAAGTGCCACTCCTTACGTAAAAAGGTGCACATGCTAATAATATCACTAATCGATCAATGGAAAGTGCAGGTTGTCAGTGCAACTCGCATCCCACATTCCAAGGCGGGCCCATACACAACATAAAGAACCTACGCCAGAATGATGTCGTCGTAACTGGCTGCTGGATAGTCTGTATACCCAAGACGCAAGTCTTTATTACCAGCTCCGTATATATGCTTCATATTCAGCACGTTGTCAAGGGGTTTGCCATGTAGAACACGTTTCGCAAAATCTGGATGCGTAATATAGTTGAAACCAAAGGATACAGCGTCCGCCACGCCAGACTTGACCAGCTCGGCAGCTTCCTCGGGAAGTACCCCTCCATTGAGGATAAACTTGGAATTCTTGATGAGATGGCGGTATGAAGCCACGACATCATGATTAGTCGCACGGCGCTTTCCTGAGGAAATCATGATGTTGTCGTTGATAACAACAAGTTTATTTGGACGCACCATCGATAATAGGATCTACGAACTCCATGTATCGAACGAGTATGATATAAGCAACCCCAAGCTTATCAGCCTCGCTAATGAAGTAACTGAATGTGTCCAATGTTTCTTGTAAAGGCATGCTGTGTATTCATGAGATCTGAGTGCCGGACAGTTAGAATCCACATACCCCACGTCATTGTATCCGCCACAAGGGGTCAATTTGACGCCAACGTTATTTCCGTAAACCTCCTTGAGCGCTTTGAGAACTTCAAGACCAAAACGAGCACGATTCTCGATACTACCGCCCCACTCATCAGTGCGCTTGTTGGATGTGCTATCAAGAAATTGGGCGACAAGATAACCGTTGGCACCGTGGACTACACGACAATGAATATCATCCTGACCGATAAGTTGGCGTACTTACGTTCAATTCCGTCAAAACCAGCGGCTTTTGAGTTGATCGCGGCGCATTTGAATTGATTAATGATGATCCATGGATCAGGGATCTCCGTCGGCTATCGACAGAAAAATGCGCGTCGGACGCTGTATTTTATTCAACAAGTGAAGGATACGCACAACCACGTATCCGGGAGTGCCTGGAAGGAATCGGAATTTACCACCTCTCGCTGCGATGGCAGAAGGCCCATGAACAGGCTAATATGTATATGATTCCTCATTAGGAGAATAATGATTAATTGCGATTACGCTTACAACTTCCGCCAGTTTCTGCTGGGGTGCATCTGGGTGAGTGACTCGTCCAGCTGTAGGAATGAGTAACATTTTTGCCCCTCGAGTTGTGCTACTAACGATGCCAGACCTACAGGGAAGCTAGTCAAACACGAGAAACCTGCAGCATACATGAGAATGACGGACTTGTGAATATATGTGTGTTCCAGATGCGTGAACAGCGTCCACGATCTTCTTCCATTCTTCGACTTGCTCATCGCTCCACATACCGGGAGCATCCGGCCATTCCGTCCTTAATTGGCGTAAGTACGGAGAGAAGGGCACACTCCAATTACAAACTTACCCTTGCGGCGTAATTAGGTTTGCTTCTGTGACGATATGCCCAGCATTAGCACGCTGAACATAATATTCTTGCATGACGTTGTTGGGTATTGTCCTAGTGGTGCGATCCCGCGTCAGAGCAGCCATCGAGAATCTGTTCTTGATAACAAGATCCCCTAATTGCAAAGGGGTGAAAAGGACGGAGGTTGAACTCATACTTCTGCACGGTTATTTGTTAATAAAGTGGAGAGCGGATACACACTACGGGGGTCGTCACCCTTCTCGCTATAAGTATTTTCTTGCATGCGAAATATGTGCCAAAGTGGGATATCCTTGATGGCGCGGAATTGATCATGATGCTCTTGTCCCCATATTGAAGTGTAACACGAAAAGCTTCATATTGCATTCCGATCGCAGCTATAGTCCGTTTTTTTTTGACGCAGAGTCTGAACAAATTGTAGTTTGAAACTGTTCACAGGCAAGCTCGCCACAGCATCAGCATTGCGCTAGTTTTTACCGATCTCCATGACATCATCAAACGGTCGCGTCGCAGACACTCTGATATTCGAAGATCATTATTCAGCATCCTGAATCGGCCATGTCAGATATAGAGGACCTAATAATGCATCAAAATTGCGGATCATGAAAGGAAACGGTCATTCATCGCCTTCATATGCGTTATTTAAAATATTCAGCAAGCATTTCCTGTCTCGGCCAACTGCTAGAGCAAGAGGTTCTGCAGGACACATTATTGAGCATAGCGATGCTTAGACTTGTGGCTGGTACTCACGGCAACGACACGAGATGATATTGTTAATGGATGGAAGTTATGCTTCCAGGAATTCGTGTTGAAGGATCTCATCACGAGCTGCACCAGATGTTTAGCAATGTTACGGAGACCACACCGCCCGACATGCCCACCGAGAAAGGATGATTCCAGATACGTTGGAGAGATCCTTGCCGACGGGATGACGCACCAACTGGCGTGTCGCAAGCCAACCTCCGAAGCCCGAGAAGCTCTGACGAGCGTGAACAATTCAAATGCGGGGTGCCCACAATGTCAAGACTCCAGATGCGAATCAAATATACAGCACTGGAGACCTGCCTTTGCTGAAAGAAGACGTTCAAATAAGGAAATGTTACACGGAGTGACATCACATTTCATTATCCATCATACACCTACTACATTGATATTACTCTGCATCTAGTCTAGGCCCGGGCGACGACGTCGTATTTAGCCGCCGGGTAGTCTGTGTATCCGACATGCAAGTCCTCGTTACCGGCGCCGTATATATGTGGAAAATTGGGCTGGTTATCTAGGGGCTTGTTGTATAGGACACGTTTCGCAAAGTCCGGATGCGTGAGGTAGTTGAAGCCAATGGATACGACGTCTGCTTTGCCGGACTTGACCAATTCCGCGCCTTCTTCTGGGAGAACAGATCCATTAACGAATACCTTTGAATTCTTAATGAGGTGGCGGTACGAGGCCACAACATCGTGCGGGGTCGCACGGCGCTTTCCTGAACAGATATTAGTATCCAAAAAAAAAGTTGAAATTTTGAGAACGCACCATCAATGACGGGATCTAAGGCCTCGCTGTATCGGGCGAGAGTAATATAAGCCAATCCAAGCTTATCCGCCTCGCTAATGAAGTAGCTGAATGTATCCAACGTTTCTTGCAGGGGCATACTATAGATAGGTTAGATCAAAGTACGGGACATTTTCAATTATACACACCCCATATCATTGTATCCACCACTGGGGCTCACTTTAAGGCCAACGTTGTTGCCATAAACTTCTTTAAACGTTTTAAGAATTTCGAGACCGAAGCGGGCACGATTCTCAATGCTACCACCCCACTGATCCGTACGTTTGTTAGATGTGTTGTCAAGGAACTGAGCGACGAGATAGCCGTTGGCACCGTGGACTATCACAACAATAAGTATCATTCCGACGCTTTTGACCTGATGTACTTACGCTCAACGCCGTCAAAACCAGCAGCCTTAGCATTAATCGCGGCTTGCTTGTATTGGTTGATGATGACCCATGGATCAGGGAGTTCCGTTGGCTATTAATGATAAAAGTTGTATGATACTTCATATGAAGAAATTCACACCACGTACAGTCACATATCCCGGCATACCTGGAATGAATCGGAATTTTCCACCTCTAGCTGAGATGGCAGAAGGTGCATAAACAGGCTGGTAATGGATCGTCAGGAAAGGAATAATAAATGGTGATTTTTGCTTACAATTCCCGCGAGTTTCTGCTCGGGCGCATCTGGGTGAGAGACTCGTCCAACTACAATCCATGAGATACATTTCTGCTCCTCAAATTGTACTACTTACGATGCCAAATCTAAAACACTCTCGTTACACGAGCAAGCTAAAGAGATTTGGAGAACAGCTTACCTGCGAATATATATGACTTCCAGCGGCGTGAACGGCGTGAACAATCTTCTTCCATTCTTTGACCTGTTCGTCGCTCCAAATACCAGGAGCATCTTGCCATTCCGATCTGTCAAAAGATAAGCTATGAATAACTTAATTCGAAGCGCAATCTTACCCTTGCCGCGTAATCAACGTTCCTTCAGTAACGATAAACCCGGCGTTGGAACGCTGGACATAGTATTCTTGCATGACTTCGTTCGGTATTGTCTTGGTAGCACGATCACGCGTCAGCGCGCTCATAGCAATCCTGTTCTTGATTGTGATGTCCCCCAACTGAAGGGGCTCGAAGAGAAGAGAAGTCGAGGACATGTTTCTGTAGAGAGATTCGATGAAACAAAAAGACTTTGGATGATGCTTTTCATCTCAGCCCGTCTCTGATAATAAGTACTATGTGGCCTGTGAAATATGTGACGAAATGGGATGATCAGTAATACTGATTTGAAGTCCTGTAAGCTTCACATCAGACCTGATTTGTAACGCGGCGCCGCTCGAACACCCACATACTGAACACTTACGCGTTCTAGGGTGCTATCTTGCGGGTTACTATGGTGTTACGTGGGAGGATACGCCCACTTGAGGCGGTCTAAGATCAGTGCCTTGAAGTCAGCGCTCAGAAATTGACATGCGTTGATACCGAGTTCGTAACTTGGTTGACGTGAGCCAGCCAAACCATCGTTTAGAGTTTTCGAATAGAAAGAGCTGATGTCTAAATGCTGTGTTGTCGCGGCTTATCGCATGCGAAGGAAATTCAGGTTTTCGTAGTGTTCATGTGATCTATTACGCAATTACAATCGATAACGCGACAATGCCACGTCAGCATGTTGAAAATATAACATTATGGAATACTTAGTGGTGATACTTATTCAACAGTTCAAAACTATCCTGTCTCCGATGCGGATATCGTAATGAAAGTCAGCAAGTTCGGCAAACATTCTAACGGCTAGTATGCTCTTCTCGTTCCGCGTCCTCTGCGGGCAGTCGTCACAGGCAAACACGTAACCTTTCGGCATAATGTTGGTCGAGTGGTCCTTGGCCAACGGTACATGTTCCTCTCTCGGACGAAGACATGCTCCACCCCTGACCGCATCATGAATGTACGCCCGTATGGCACCGGGAGCAGGTGGAGGCGGATCCATAACACGGTCCACAGGCAATTCCTGAGAAAGCAGGGAAATCGCATCACGCAGATCGTGTAAGAACCCGGATCCATTGTGCTTGAACGGCATCTCTGTTAACCTTGGTAGGCAAACCTTTTCCAGAGCACAGGGGTGGCGAAGGATTTGGTTGAAGACGTAATGCAATGTCTCGGCAAGCCCGACGTCCAACGGGTCGCTTTCGTTATCGTCAAAGACGGACAACTCCTTCAAATTACTGGCGGAGTGGAGCAGGAAGTCGGTGAATGCAGTTTCGCATGACAAGAACCATTGTAGTTGCTCGCCCACTGAACATTGCATCCGATTGTTGGTCACGTCCAAGACTTCAAGACCAGGACATGCAAAGTGGTGGAGTAGGTCCATGAAGTGACATTGTGCATCGTGTATCTTGATGCTTTTCATGGCTTTTAGTTGTTGGCGGTCGTAGAGGAGCGGTGGCATGGATTGCTTTGTGCTGTATGTTATCATTTTGAATTCAACGTTCTGGAGTGAGGTGCACATAGTGAGGATGTGTACGGCGACAAAGAGGTTGATTTTGCCGATTGACAGGTGCGTGATGGTGGAGTAATTTGCAATGATTGGCGCGTGAACGGGGGAGATTCTGGGAAGAGTGAGGGACGTCAATTGCCTGCAGGACGAAAACGACTTGAGGAGTTGGAGGGTCATCTCCTCGGCGTCCTGAGGAGAATAGGGCAACGCCGGATCAAGCGCGATAAGGATGCCCTGGGCCTCAACTGGAGGACTGCGCAGCAACTTCATGCACGTTGTTGGGTCGTTGAGGCAGACATGCAAATCGGCGTAAAAGCTTTCCATCCTGCTTTCCTGAGCAGAGTTAGCAATGAAGAACACGAAGCGTCAGTCACGCACAGCAACGGAGGATAAGCAAGACGAGGAATGGAGAACAATAGAGAAAAATGGAGGACCTTTTATATATGCGCAGACAATTGCCACCAAGATGGCTATTTAGATGGCCGCAAATGACATTAACCGAGCAATGTAGTCACTAGAAGAGTATTGTTTGAAAGCTTTGCAATTGATGTCAGGGACGCAAGCACTGCTTGAAAGAGATAAAGGCGACCCTGACGATTTCGTAACAATCAGGTCTATAACGGCATGGAGCTCCTCGCCGACCCGACGGCAGGCAGCAATGCACGGACAACATTCATAAGGCTCGAAGGACGATATTAAAACTTTTGGAATAGACAGGACATGAATACCTTGCAGGCCGAGCAAGACCGAAATTACTCTACGATACCGCTTGAGGTGATTGTGACTGTTTTCTTTGGCTTCCCACTTTCCGTGCCCACAGCTTCAATTCGCCTAACCACGTCCATCCCATTTACAACTTCTCCGAACACCACATGTCGCCCGTCCAGCTTTGACAATAAACTAAGCTCACTGACAGTTGAACATAAGAAGACGAAACTTACCCAGCTGGTAATGGCAGTTGTAATGAAGAACTAGAAGCGACTCGTACGTCATATTCCTCACAAAATCTACAAAAATGCGTACCTGCGAGCCGTTCGTGTTTGGTCCGGCATTGGCCATGGACAACAAGCCAGGCTTGGTATGCTTTAGTTTGAAGTTTTCATCTAAAATAACGTGAGTTATTTATGTTTTCGTTCAATTTTCAATGTACCTGCAAACATCTGTCCGTAGACAGACTTTCCACCCGTACCATTCTGATTCGTGAAATCGCCACCTTGGACCATGAACTGCGAAGAATATCAATTCATGTAAGACAGACAAGTAAAAATTCCATGTAAACGCACGTTAGGTATTATCCGATGGAATGGACTGTTGGCGTAACCAAACCCATGTTGACCCGTTGCCAGCTCTCGGAAGTTGCGGGCTGTGTTCGGAACAACGTCATCATACAACTTGAAGACAATGCGTCCCGCATTTTTGGAGTTGATAGCGACATTGAACTGTGTAAAATGATTCGATAGAGCCTTGACACGTCTTGAGAAGAACTTACGAATACATCTGCGCTAAAAGGTTAAGACGTTAGAACCAAAGATAGTGTTAAATTATGAGACTCACAGTTGATGTCCCCCTAAAGCCGACGTTGTGAATGTCCTTAGAAAACTAACCATTTGGATTTTGGAATTGGTGCGACTGCCAAACTTTTCCACATCATCAATTTAGCTCTATTTTTGTAAGCCGCACGATCACGTGCGCATATCGACCTTAGGCCACCATCTCGATTCTCCGCTTCACCAGCTTTACAACGGCACTCATGGAACAACCAATTCCTGTTCTTTCTCGGTCATTCAAAGACTGCACCAGTTGCAAAAAGAAGGACGCCATACCTTCCCTTGACCGGCGGGTGACTTGTGACCGTTGCAGAGAGTCGCGCAAGAAGTACAATGAACGAAAGCGCATCAGGGAACGTGAAAAATATGCGTTGCTACTCTCTTCCAATAAAAGTGAGATGGGAGGCGCGACGAGTTTGGGAGATGCGAGTGTAGAGCCAAAGAAGAAGAAACAGAAACTCGCTATTGGTGTTGGTTCCCCCGACTTACCATCACCAAAGAAGAAGGTAATGATTTATATATTCACCGCTCACACAGATGCCTCATTCCTTCCAGAAGAAACAGTTGAGCAAAAATACGTGGACAGAATATCAGACCTCGGACGAGTTGTACGAAGCACTCGGGGATAAGGTTGCTTCGGGGTCTATGCCCGAATTCCGTGGCCGCTTTTCCATTGTCATGGATCTTAACATCAACCACCTCAACCGCGCAAAGAACGTGGTAAAGGAACTCAAGACTATCGCGAAATACCCCCTGCGGTAAGGTTTATTCATCCTTACATGCACCGACGATATCCATTCCATGTTTTAGTTCAGGATCACGATCCATCTCAAATTTCGATTCCTTTTCTAAAATCAAGTACTCATGCTCTTGTCTTGCAAATGCCGACCAACCCTCTTCAAGTTCCAAGCAGCACGCAGCCTCTCTTCAGAACTCGCATAGTTCAAACGGAATTCTCCGCGCGGACGAAAAGGCCCAAGCGAATGGTACCAAGCTCGCCGAGGCGTTGCAGGCTTCCTTTACGAGGGACTGTAAAGGATCGGTCCGAATTACCGTGGAGACCGATTCTTCTCATCCGGTCGGCGTGCCTGGTCAACGAATTTCTATCCTCATTAGGCATTGAACCATTTTTTGATCAAATTTCCTGCCTTTTTGCTGGTCTTTTTTGTTTCGAAGATACCTTTCTTGTCAACCAAAAAGTCAACGTATCGTATTTGTATATTTATTATTGTCGACTTCGTCGTACCAAGCTTTTATCTTAGATACGCGTTCGGGCACGTGTTTGTTATTACGGGTCAAGGAGTTTAAAATGTAACTATACTTCAACTTGATGAAGGTTTCCTACCCAACTACCTTAATGACAATAGGACAAGGGCAGACGACTCGTCTCTGCGACCTTTTCCCAGATTCAGTGATGTGGTGTGGCCCTTTTAATATATCATTCATATACTCTGTTACAATTGCATGTAAAGCGATATCGATCAATCGATCAACAATGCTATCAAACAAGCTATCATTACGAGCTACTACGTAAAGCGGAATACACGAAAAATACAGTAGTAAAACGCGCTGCGAAAACACTTGACAAAGCGAAAGCGAAAGCATAAAGACTAAAAAATATACCATATCATCATTAATCCCCATACCCGAAACACGATCCACAAATCGTCTTCACCCCACCCCTCACCAACGCTTCTGCCACGCGAAATATCGCGAACCCAGTACGAGACTTGACGGCCGTTTGCTCGTCTATCAATTGACCCGCACCCGCACCAGTGCCTACGTCCGCAATCCCAACTGCATCCGAATCTTCTGCAACGGCGTCTTCAACAGCACCACCTTTATGCGTCTCAACGTTCAGCAAAGAACGAGAATGACGGGACCTTACAGACGCAGGTGAAGGTGAACGCGAGGGCGAGTGAGACCTTGTCCTTGATAGAGGCGGCGGCACGAGCAGATCAGACTCGACGATGGGCGGCGGCCTCGATTTTTCGTTTTGCTTCTCTTCTTCTTCTTTTTCCGTCCCCGCTCCTCCCACTTCCGACGACGTCCCTCGCAAATTCATCAAAGAAACAATCCGATCCAGCTTTTCTTGTTTAGCACAATCCACCCCCCCATTCCCATTCCCTTCGTCCTTTTCTTTTCCCTTTCCCTTTTCTTGCTCGCTCAAACCCGACGACTTTCCAGCGCTGCTTTTACTCCGGGACATTGACATCCTCACAGATTTGGGAAACAAACCACGAACTTCAGGCCGAGGAACCGTTCTCGTGAACAGAAAATCTCGCATTTTCTTCATGCTCAGTTTCGGATCGGTCGTTAGCTCGGGGGAGGTACTCGACCCCCCTGACCCCCCGGATCCGGATCCAGAGGCGGATTTGGAGTGGGAGAGGCTAAAACCTCTCCGCTTCTTCTTGTTGGATTTATCGGCTTTGCTACCCGATTGATCGTTGGCGTCGTCGTCACCCATGCTCATGGGTCTGCTCCGTGCGTCATACCACGTGGTAGGGCTGGTGGGCGTCGTTGGTGACGCGCTGGGGTTCGCTGCAGTGTTGGATGGCGTTGCTATATTTGATACGGGGGGAGGATCTGAGGGCCGATCCTCGCTGCTCTCGTCTGACTCGCTTGAGCTAGGGGAAAGCGAAATAACTTGAGCTGACGGTTTCCACGCATCATTTGAGGCTGCAACAAGGCTCGGGTAACGAGCTTGTATTTCCCTAATCTGTATTCCAAGTGATTAATTAATGAGTATATGGTATGCGAGCAGTTTACGTACCGTGCGGAAATAAGAATGATATTCTGACTGTACTTTCTTCCAAATGTCTGCGTTTAGTGAAGGTGGTAGAGCCATCGCACCTGGCGAGGTAGGTGAGGTGGGTTGTACGTTCGGATCGCTGGTTAGAGCGGCCACGGCTGCTGAAGCGTCCAGTTCTTCCTTTACGAAAGCCCACCATTTCGCAAGAGAAGTGATGTGGTGGACAAAATCGACCAAGAGGCCGACATTTGCATGAAGGTCGAGGCCAACGTCTCTTAACGACTTGGTAAGGTTGTGGTTGGCTAAAGAAAAAAGTTAATAATAGACCGGATAGGAACGATCTGCAGCGCACGTTGTTCCGGGTCGAGCGGGATGATTACCATCACGTTCCTTTTCTCCTTCGTCCATGCTGCAACCTGAGTAATATGAATCAGGATCGTTAATATTGTATGTCGGAGTCATCGCGCACTTTGTATATGTCCTGCCTAACATCCGTGAACGCCTGAGTCATCTTCTGTGCGTAACTGTCGCCGATAGCTGCTAGTCCTGCTAGACTGCTCAACCCGTCATCAGCACGACGAGGGACAATGCTCCACTCCTGTCCAGGAACGTTTATCTCTGATAGCCGAATAGCTTCGTCAGCTAGTTTGAGAGCCATTTGGGCTGCAAGCATGCTCATATCGATGCCGCCGATGAGGGTCTTAATTTTGTCGACGACTCGGTTCGTGAGTCCAACATCCTGTGCCAATCTGCAAACACGTCAAATCGTAGTCGTGGATAGAGGTAAAAACGCGCATACCCAGTTGGTCGGAGAAGACAGAACGGAGCTAGTCGTTCCAATGTTTTTCTTGTTGCTTTTGCCAAGCCGTGTACATTAAGATCATCGATACTTGAGTTCCTGTTGGCCCTGTGTTGTGGAGATGAGACCGACGCCATCGAAGTGCGTGAGGTGGTGACAGGGGAAAGGAGAGAAAGCGCTAGAGCTTATATACGCAGCAACGATGGGGTAATGTTTCTCGAAGGTCCAGAGGAACACTAAGCCCAAAACTGGGATATATTACTTGCACGAGGCAGCGTCGTGGACGCGTGTTGCACAGTAGTTTCCGAGAATGCAACAATTTGGCGAAAGGGCGGAAAATCATTGAGGTGTCGTAAGGGAACGAGGCGATTTGTCAGGGTCAGCTCGATGATCGGCACTGCATTTTGCATTTTAGCAGCAATAATCGGCAATGGATGAGAGTGAAGCGGACATGCATGTCGCGCATTATCTGATCGAAAGATCGGCTACTAGTCATCCAATGGGAGACGACAAAGGAAGCCTCATGTTGTCAACGAGGTAGGTTAGTCGTTTTCCGTATGTCACGATGGACGCGTGTGGCCCTGACACAGCACCGGCTGCAATTACGTATTGTTCGGGAGCATGCTGGCTGTGTCCAAGGACCAGCTGGCCATAAAAGCAGACAATCAGCCATTGTCGGAGCCGAGCGTGGGCTCAAGCTGGACAATGGGATTCCAATTGTGGGCCTGCGAACAAGATCAATTGCCTAATTGGGCCAATTGCTGTTTCTGCCAACCTCGTGGTGTATAAAAGATCCTCAAAACAGGATGCATAGCATTCGAAATGTCTACCACTACCGTTACTGTTCTACCGCCCAAGAAGACCACTGAGGGCAAACCTGCGCATTGGAAGAACAACATTCCTAGCAAGTTTGTTAATCCATGGCCCAGCTACCGTATCTATCCCTCCATGTTCAGAATCGCCCCTTATGTTCGTTTTTTCTCCATCTGAACCTTTCATGCACAATCTGATAAGGATTCCCGGGCAGATGGCGTTCACTCTGTTAAATTGGTCGTACCCCAAGAAGAGTCCAGATGCTCTCGTTCCCGTAATCATGCCAAACTGGGAAGTTGGACGTGGAATTAACCACAAGATCAAAGCAACATGGCTCGGACACGCATGCTTCCTAGTCGAGCTTCCAGCGAAACCTTCGGACCCAAGGGGCATACGTATACTATATGATCCGGTCTTTAGCATGCGCTGTTCCTCGTCTCAAACTCTCGGACCAAAGCGGTACACGCGTGCGTCGCCACTCAACCTCGTCAGATGACGTCAGAGCTGATTCTCCATTTTCCAACAGCCGCCCCTTGCAATATCGAGGAAGTTCCGGACATCGATGTCATCATCATTTCCGTAAGCCCGCGTTTTTACATGTCATCGTTGACGTACTGACCCCTGTTATCCAGCACGACCACTATGATCAGTAAGTTCTCCTGGTCTGATCTATCCAATCCATGTCTGATTATGTCGCGCCAGCATGGACTTTGACACCTTACAGGCCATCTTCCAACGTCCGCGCAAGCCGCTCATCTTTGCCCCACTCGGCAACCGGGACTTTTTAACGTCTACCGGTGCGGACCCCAACGATATCCACATCATGGACTGGTGGCAGTCGAAACGCGTCGAAATCCAGATACCAATTAATACCCCCTCCGAAACCACCTCCGGAGAACCCTCCAAGGAAACACCCACGTCTACCTTGACGTTTGATATAACGTGTACACCTTCTCAACACTTCACGGGACGCATAATCGTTGACGACTATCATACCCTCTGGTGTTCCTGGGTCGTAGAAGCGCCCTCTACGACTGCCGACCCGTCTCTAGCCCCTGCACCTGTCCCAAATGCGGGGAATGATGCGACAGCTAATAACGGGGATGGGGCAGGCACAACCCAGCCCAATGAGAATGGTACCTCCGCGATCGAACCCGAAGAGGATATCCCTCGAGGGGAAACCGTCAAAGTATACTTTGCAGGCGACACTGGTTATCGCGCCGTTAAAGGCGGCGAAGATGAAGACAAGTTCCCTCATTGTCCCGCCTTCAAAGAGATCGGAGACGTTTTTGGTGGCTTTGATTTTGCCATGATACCGATTGGGTGGGTAGATAAGTCCTTTTCGTTTCCTCCAACCTGAACTAACGCCTTGGTGCATTGTAGGGCGTATCGGCCTCGACAGGTCATGTCTCCTATCCATTGCGCTCCTCAAGACAGCGTTCGTCTCTTCAAGGACATACGCGCTCGTAAAGCGCTCGGCATGCACTGGGGGTAAGTTTACATTCCCTTTCTTTACCTTTCGTTAAGTCTAACACCGCAAACAGAACGTGGATCTTGACAACTGAACCAGTCGACGAACCACCCAAACTTTTGCGTTCTGAATGCACGAAGCTGGGTATCTCCCACCGCGACTTTGACATTTGCGATATTGGCGAAACACGGTTTTTCTGATCTTGGTTCTAGTTTTTAAGTAAATGAGAGAAGTTATCTTTCTTGCTTATTTGGAATGGCTGAAACTTTAATGATACCCTACTACTATAAATCGATCGCGGCCTTACTGCCATGAATGCCACACGCGAGTACCGGCTTGTCGCTTATACCTGATGTGTTGTGCTCATGTAGGTAGTAAAATGAACCGACGCTTCTGATGATGATTCTATGCCCCTATGTTCAATGCGTGGCAGTCATATGTTGCCACATGCCGTCCGAACAGTGCGATCATGACAACCAAAGTGTCCGAGTCACTGATGGATGAGTCAAAGCTAACACGGTTGTGACTCCCTGGGTACTACCATCAACTCATGTACACTCCTCGCCTTCATAGTCAGATTTTGGCCAGAGTTTAACACCACCGTATGCGGAAATTAGCTCGGAGGAAAGGTCCGACTTGGTGACTTTGAACTGGACTAAAGCAACGGTAAGTAAGGACAACATAAGTACTTACGTTGAGTTACAAAATCTACCAAATCAGTATGCGTCATCTGAAAAGTATCCGACACAATCATTCTGAAGGATCCAGGGCTAAGCGCTAACCAACGCATCACTATCACAAGCGCACAGCGACGCGCTCGGCGCCCGGAATGTTCGATGCGGCCGGAGACGAAGCCCTCGAGGCACGTCAAAATTATGCAACAGGATATCGGTGCGCAAGTTGGAAACGAAGGATGCAGACGTCGGTGTCGGTGTTTACTCAATGTAACTCTCGGAGAGTTGTGCAAGAGCAACATGGCCAACGATGGCAATACGTACTGGCAGCCTGAGGTCCTTTTATACCGTTTGGTTTCAGTTCAACAGTGAGTTCAACCCGTACTACCTGCCAAAAAAGGTGATGCGCGTGACATTGGTCTCAATTGATCTCAGTATGACTCTGACTATAAAAGGAGGTCCACTCTCCTAACGCGCTCAACTCGCTCTTCTCGCTACTACTCTCATAGTGCAATGTCTGAAAACCTCACAAGCGAGTTCTTTTACGTTTTATTGGTCTTCTTCCGTACTGACCCACCGTATACTTTTCTAGATTTCGAGGATTACGTCTTGCACTCACCAGCGTTCGACGAGGCGTGCGCCAGGAACGCCAGGGCCCACTGCCTATCCGATTTGGACTACTCGGACTACAGCGATCCCTGGGAGAAGAACTCCTCTTCCTCGAGTCCCTACGATGTCTCCGAGCTCGAGGCCAACCGTTACTATTATGGTCTCAGGGGTTACAGACGTCGGGGCCCCAAGTTGATCTTCCGGACGTCCAAGGATGTCATCACAGCGCCCACTGGGGCAGAGTGGGAAGAACCTCGTTTCATGCGGCTTCTGCCAGTCTACGATCACCACACGCTTGGCAAGGATGATCTGTGGGCTACTATTCGTTCTAAGGTTCGTGACCTTCTTGAAGTGCAGTAATCTGCGGACTGACATTCGTTCCAAGATTGTTGAACTCCTCGACCAGCGAGACATCCAGCATTCGTCCGTCGACCTTGTTCGTTTCAGCTGGTTTGAGGAGAATGATGAGAACAAGAACGACGAGGATGATGAGGAGAACGAGGAGAACAAGAACGATGAGGATGATGAGGAGAACGAGGAGAACAAGAACGACGAGGATGAGGAGGACAACGAGGAGGACAAGGACGACGGGGATGATGAGGAGAACAAGGACGACGGGGATGATGAGGAGAACAAGGACGACGGGGATGATGAGGAGAACGAGGACGACAAGGATTTCGACTTCAAGGTCGCCCCGTACGGGAAAACGGTCGTTATCACTCCCGTCACAATTTGGGTGGGAGTCTTGCCCGATACTCTTACCGGCGAGGTCGCATTCCACTCTTCAAACGACATCCTTGATCTCCTTAAGGAGCACGGCATTTCCGACGTCGATGTTGCGTACCGTGAGTCGGTGGTCAGGAGCTTCAGTGGTCCCGAACTGTTCGCACCCGTCTCGGATTTCGATCCCCTCAAGGCCGTCATCGGTCCCGTGACTACTGCACTTAGCTTCCCTATCGCTGGCTTGAACATGCTCGAGACGGAGGGAACAATGGGCTTCTACTTCAGAGTGGGTAAAGATCGTTACGCCGTCATGGCCCGCCACGTCTTGTTCCCTGAAGACGAAGGCAATAATCCATACTCCTACGTCGGTACGTTCTTCTCTCCGCCGAGATGAGCGCAATTTTGACTATACCTATAAAGCCGGGCCTAAGAAGGAGGTCGTCCTCATGGGCACCAAATCTTTCACCAACTTCATCGTATCCATCCAGTGCCATATTAACGACATGAATAGCACGGTTAAATACTTGGAGCGGGTTACGGCGTCGTTAACGGCGAAATCGGAGGGCGGTGGCCCTAATGCTGAGCAGGCAGCACAGCTGGTGGAGACTCAATGTAAGCTGAGCAAGGCACGAACGGCGATTGAGGAGCTCAAGAGGTTCTTCCTGAAGACGAGGAAGCAGTGGGCGAAGCCGAAGGACCGGGTCATTGGACATGTTGTCTGGGCACCCAGTGTCTCTACCACTCCTCACAGTTATACAAAGGATATTTGCGTCGTCAAGCTCGATGAGGAGAAGTTCTCGCAGAACTTCAGGGGGAACGTGCTCGACTTTGGTGCGTGCTGATCCGTCTAGCTAAAGGCGTCCAATCTTACTGTTCATATTCCAGGCCCTATGACCGACCTCGTCAAGTTCATCAGGTTGATGCGCCCTCGCATCAATACGCTGTCCGATTTCAATTATACAGCCGATGGACTCGTCGAGCTCAATGGCATTCTCTCCGCCGAAGAGATACGCGCATTCAACAACAAAGATCACGGCAGAGGTGTCTCTGGACAATACGTTATAAAACGTGGCCTCACCACGCTCGTCACGGTCGGTTGTTTGAATGGATTTGAGTCTCATGTTCGCCGTTACTTCGCCCTAGGCAGCCGCAATTCTGTGGAAGCAGCAGTCTACCCCTATTACAATGACTCCGGTCCGTTCTCCAAGCGCGGGGACTCTGGGTCCATCATCGTCGACGCCCAGGGCAAGTTTGTCGCTCTCCTCACCAGTGGCACGGGTTCAACCGATATCTCTGACATCACGTTTGGTTCTCCAATGTACTGGCTCTGGGAGATCATCGAGGCCAAGTTCCCCGGTGCCAGCCTCTCCTTCGAAGGCTGCGACAACTAGGTTTGTCTCTTCTTTCTGCCTGGCGAGACGTCTCGCATGGTTTGTTTCTACCATCCCCTATCGTAGAGTGGGTGGGAGTCTGGTACAACGCATATTTCTCTCGAGTCTCTACCTAAATTTACATACATGAAAATTGATGCTGACTGGGAATCATGTGCGGCCCCGGCCCCCCTGATCTATCGGACTTGAAAATTAGCTCATCGGTTTCCGGACGTAGAACATGCTTGCTCTATCATGCTTGATCTAAATGATAAACTTGGATGTTGGTTCACATTCTTTTGGTGCTTAGTACTTACATCAATCCTTGTCTCAGTGTTGGTAGGTTCCTTCAAGGCCCACCAGGCAGTCAGATTAGTATAGATCCTGGACCTAGTACATCACATCAAACTACCAGGTGCTCCAGAAATTCCTTGTTACTCATGTATTAGCCAGCGCGTCTATCTGTATGTGCCAGCCGCACGCTTTGTCGCTCCACTGATGAGTTGAGAACATCAACTCCTATGATTGCTAGATGAAAAGATTGATGTACCTGCAAGAAGTAGCTTCCATCTTTACGGGTTCCTACGTTAATGTATAACTGATTCTTGTTTTTGACTGTAAAATAAGTTGAATTTGTAGGAATATAACTAAATTCGAGGTCCTTTAAATACATAACATGGTTAGCTAGCTTGCAAGCGGCAGATAATAGAGGAACATACAACAATGCCGTCGTTAACAGTAGTGACGACCGGATCGCCGTTTCTGCCCGCATTGGAGACATAGACTTTATGTTTGCATGCACTCTCGCATTCGATGTGGCCCTCAAATGTTTTCATCATAGTGAGCTCTTGGGTTCAGGTGCTGGGTTGATGCGGCAAACTAGGCTTTGCTTTCGGTTCCCAGTCTGAGATCTGAGGGCTCCCAGACTGGAAGGCTGTTTGGCAGCTTTCTAGAAGTGAATAGATTGAGGCATCCCGTGTGATAGATGATGATTGGATGTCTTACATAAGTATGCTACTTATAGTTAGTAAGATATTATGCCTTGTTTGGCTGGCCGAGGATTGCCGAACGTATGGACGTCACTATCCTTCCTATCCGGTTGAAAGCCGCCACCTTGACATGGGGAAACGAAAAGCTAACAAAAGACGAAAGGTGGTAACCACCGCTGAAGAGGTGGCAGCGTCGGTCGACCTGAAAGAAGGATGGCTCGACAAGCTCCTAGAATTGCCAACAGACGAACTCGCTAAGCTTCGTAGGTGACATTGCCAACCACGGTAAAGTCAAGACCGCCGCCATCGAGATGGCCAGAGCCAGCCTCTCCGGTGTAAAATGGATTGATCCCGCTGAAAGATTTAGCCTCCGCAATAGGCTGGAAAATAACCAATTCGACCGAGTTGTTACCCCTATGTATCGCCTCCCGCCATCCGTTCATGAGATCGTGTTCGAGGCAGCGTGGCATACACAAGACGTCTATCAAGAGCTGCGGGCGCAGAGGAGCAAAGCGGCAAGGTTCAGAACCATGGATCCGGTATGTCAGCAAAGCCGTTTGTTATGCTTTTCCGATCTTAAGATGTCGCTTTACAAATCAGGCTTGTGTTTTTATCTTTCATGCATCCTCTGTCTCGTACTCGCCCCTGTTGGGGCCCTAGGCTACTCATCAAAAAGTGATGAGCCTGCCATTTCCTTCCCCTCTTTTTTTCTTTTACCGCTAGAAACAAACCGCGAGTCACGACGATTCGTACGTGACATAGACCGCCGATAGACGGTATGGTCCCACGAGACCATTTGCCTGCTCATTTGAAGAATATGCCATGGAAAGTTGTGCTTGGGGGAAATAGCAATTGAGATGGTAGCAAGGGAATGGGTTGGTGAGCTATTCTTCCGACCAACGGGACAACCGCGCCTATCTGCGTGGTCCGTGGTGGATCCTATGAGGTGGGAAATCCCTTATGGAGTATGTAAACTTGGTTACTATTCATTGACGACGTTCTGATGTGCGTGAAGTATGGATTCATGCCCGAGGGCCCGAACAAGGGATCGAGAGCGCCGTCATCTAGTCCAAAGCAATCTACGGCGAAAAGAATTATTGTATTCATTGCTCGTTTCCCTCTAAGTGAAATTAAGATTAGTGCTGACTAGTTGCCGCATTTAAGCTCCTGTGGGACCTGCGATGTGATCGTAAGCGCAGTAACCGTAAGTTGTTCATGGGAACCTGGGTTTTTCGGTTGAAGCAGTAGTAGAAATAGATTGTCAATGCAGCATGAGAGTAGATCTACAATAATGTGCTGATGCCGCTAGCGCCGTACCACAGTTCTGCTTATTATTGAATGATGTTCCATGCGTTGTGATGCGAGCAGTGGCGTGCCACGTTGCCCGCGATGAACAGCGAAGAGGACAAAAAGGTAAGTTGAGTCATCTCTCAACCTTGCGGACGTTTTCCGGCAATAAAGCGTTACATAAAGAAACACGAACACGGTTTAAGTACGTGAGCCATGCTTAGAGAAAGGGAGCCGATGTGAAGTGAGCAGCACCTTTCACCACCGACATACGCTGTCGCCTTGAAAGCCGTAGCCCAGCGGCCACGAGAGTTATAAGCGATCGAGCCCATCTCCGACTCGTCAGTTCGCCATTTTTCGACTGATGAACGTAGTTGTGTCGGAAGCGACGTTGGCGGAGCAAGGAATGGCATATCGAAAATGGACAAAGGTCCCGAAGCGTGGCGTTCAACTCCTCGCTTGCCCCTAAACGTTAGTTATTCTTTCTTCCAGACCGAGACACTGACCAGTCGAAGATAGACGATATTTATGAACTTGGTGTTTCAAGAATCACTCGTACCCGGGGCCTTGGTTCGTCTGGGAACGTTTCGAGGCAGCCGAAATACGAAGCTCAGTCAACGTAACATCCAAAGGTATAAAGTTAAGCTGGGTTTGCTACACTCCTCCAGTACTCAAACTCCAGAGCACACCCATCCAGCAATGTCTTTCACATTCACGATCCAAAGCGTTAAGACGGGTGAATCCGTCACCTACATTGGCGAAGAAGATGTGGGTGCTCCAGTGAACACCTCATCCAACCCTGCTGTAAATATTTTATATTTATTCTCCAATTGTACGGCCCGCTGATTGTATCCAAGACTCTTATTTTGAGCAAAAATATCACTGACGAGAATATATCCCTTGTTACCATTCAAGGCGCGACTGGATTGTACATCGCCCCTGACGATGTATGTCTACTCTCTTTTTACCTCATCTTGGGCGTTAATATTGTCAACTTGTAAAGGATAACAAGCTCGTTTGGTCTTCTGCCGAGTATACATGGGAAGTTGCCGTCACTGCTGAAGGTGTTTATGAGTAAGGCACGGCAAACATTCTGATCAACCGGAAGTTTGACGTGATATACATAGGATCTTTCCACCTGGTAAAAACTTGTTCTGGGCCCAGGATTCCAGCCTTGTTCCTGATGTAAGCACTGTACAGAAATTCCAAAAGAATAAGAGAACTCACATTTACACGTTAGATCGAGCTCTTGACGGGAAATGAGACTACAGAGGAGGCAACACTTTGGAATATCGTTTTAGAGGTTGAGGTTCGAAGCAGAAACGGCCGTGCTATTAGAAAGTAATCCCCGAATGTCGCAGGGAAAGCGTGTATAGTAAACTTCTATGCATGCAATTGTTATCCAGTGTTGTATACATGTCATCTCGGAAGACATCCCAGTCACGGCAAGCAGTCTGGATATTGGGAGAAAACGTAGTGGTAAAAGTCACAACCAAGTTCCTCTGCCTGCATCAGGTTTTGTTCACTCAAATCATATTAGCTCATCATAACCTGTACAATATTAAGCGATCACGTATGCGCATTTTACGGCGACAGCTTCTATACTTAGTCCATGGCAAGTATTCTTTGGTACTGGCCACTGTTGCGCCCTCAGGTTCGAAAGTTCGGATCTGTGCCTCATCAGCACTTGGTTTTCGTACTCGGAACTGGAAAAATCGAGACTTACTTGTATATGCATCAAAATGCGCATAAAACGACACAATCCGTTCAGGTAACCGACCTCAATTATACCCAACATTCATGCATCCATCTTCGCATTTCTTTCTTCAATATACCCGCATATAATCCAACCGTAACTTGGCCGGGAAGATCGTCGTCAGATAAACGGTTTGCCGCAAATTGTTTGCATGCGGAGGGTTACTCTAGTAGATCGCCCGCTACGATCACCTGGGTAAAACGTCTGCCTATTCTCCACGGACTCGTCCAACACGAAGAACACCAACTCCTGCTGCTCCTGCCCATCGAACGCTTTACGCGCTTCAGCCATGTATTCGCCCCTGTAATTGGATTCCGTAGAAGGAGTAATGAATGCGGCACGACGAAAATTTTCGTAGTACCGGGATTGTTATGTTACAGCGCGAGGAAGGAATTGTAGAGCAGATGCTCGTTGCATTGACGTGGAGGTTGTTAGCTTCTGTGGTACTTTAAGACATCATCAGAACGTGAGCCGTGCAGGTCCTCGTTATTACGTCTTTCCAGCCCGTCGAGGATGGCGTCATAACCTGGTAGCACAGGTGACAGGCCGAGAGGGGAATTGGGTTGGAAGTTGGGGATGGGCAACCTTTGAGTCCGGTTGGGAGGGGGTGTGGTACCCGGCCATACGTGCGGGACCGGTGCTTGTTCTTTATGACGCGCGAAGGCGGCGAGTAAAGAGTCGCAGAGGAGAGGAATGGCATGCCCCGTTGCATTGACGTGGAGGTCTTAGCTTTTGTGATGATCTTGAGATAAGTGAAAGGCCGAGCATGGTGAAGAGTAGTAACCAAAAGGTGCGTCCGGGGGCGGGGGGAGAAGGGTGGATTGAGTTGGACTGGGCGAAGATGCGCAAGGGGGAGGATAGTCTGTAAAACGATAAGATTATTGCAGTGGTCAGTGACGAAAGGCTTTGCGGGGCGGGAGGCAGAGCCTACATGATGAGTAAACGGGGTATTGCTTCGTCGAGAAACCTGACGGTGCCCCCACGTTTTACAAGGATTACATGTGATCGCGATAACGTCACGTTTACGGTAACCTTCTAGTATGCAATGTGCCCGGGTGAGTTCCGGTGTTTTTTTCTTTCCTCTGGTCGACTTGCTGATCCGTTTAGACCCATTTTGAGAACCGAGGGTTCGTTGTCCTCGCCGCCGCAAAGAAGAAGGGTGTGAATGGGCCACCACTCCAGATATCATGTTATTCTGCCTTCGATTCCACCTCTATGCCCAGCCCTGTTGTACTTTCCCAGCCATCCCAAGTATACACGTCTTCATGCCATCCACTCGGTCGGCGCCCACTATCGAAGGTAATTATGCATTATGGCTGAAACTTGGGTGAAAGTATCTGATCCTTCTCCAGAATTCGCGCTTGCAAATGAATATCAGCGACGCACTGCTCCTCGTTCATAGTCCTACGCTCTATCGTACGCTACTTCACGCCGTGTCCTTCGTTTGCTGTCTCAACTTCTTTTCTAAGTCTGAGATGCTGTAGCAGAAGCTGTTGAGGCGGGTGTATATGTCTGAGCATGAGTGTCACCAAACGGTACAGCTTTGAGGGTAAGCACCCAGTACCCAAAGATACGATTCGTTTGTATTATTCAGGAAGGAAACGTAATAAACGGTGATGGGGAATCGAGAGCGTGCCAACAGACGCCGGGCTGAGAGCAAACCTTCTATGTCACTTTTCTCGTGCTGTTACTACTACCCACGTATGTCCGGGGCTGCGATCCCTCTTATATGTTGACGTACGATATACATTCCTTCGTACGATTCGTGGCCATGTCCTTGCAATCCTTTCAAGTGGCGAGGGGTACGGATATGGATTATACTATACGCTGACTACGCCAAAAACACCCGGACTTTTTTGGGGCACGAATTTTGTATTCTATTCACCTAGCCTTATGCTCATCGTCCGGAATACCCGTTGTTGTCTCTGATGTCCGCCACAAGTCAAACGACCACTCACCAGTGGTTCTCAAGAAGTCAGGAAACCTCGTTTCATTGCAAAGGATGCCGACTCTGAGTGATTGCGATTTGTCCACAAGATTAAATCGATGGTCGCCTAACTAACTGCCACCGCGTCTCTCAAGTGTTTCCTGTATGTCCCTCCGCGGCTGCGTCTGTCCGTTCCATATCACTCCGTCCGTAACTAATCATCCCAGCCAGAAAAGGACTCTGGTCTGGACAAACCCGCTTGATTCATGTCACTGCGTAGATCGGAGATCTGTACTTACTCTAGATAGGTATCTTCCACGATGGAAGTAACCTTGGGAGCTAAGGTCTTCAAAATCGACAAGGCCAAGTCATTGAAAGCACCTTGTTTTTCATGGTGATTAGTGGGTTACAGCGGCCAAAATTTCAATACATACCCCCCAAACCCGAAAAACCGTGTTTTTCGGTGCTCCACTGGTGGGTGATCGTGCTGGCCTCGTCGCCAAGTGCGAGCAGCACGGCCGACCTGCACTCATCGTCCTTGAGCGAGACAATGTATTCCCCGGTGAATCCGCCGGCGCCGGCCTTCTGGATTATAATCTCGGTGGGATGAGACATGTTGGATTAAAAGTTGTATGTTGTATTGAACGCTCGTAGGAAAGATAAGGGTTGGGTTGGACTGGGATGGGGCGGCAGGATTGCGAGCCTTTATAGTCACGGTGGGGCTTCCAGAGGAGTTGCTTATTAGGGCAAGGACATGAGATGAGATACTGTACATTTATCACGTGCCAAATCACTGCAAGAAAGGTCACATTGAACGAGAAAAAGAATTTAAGCAGGTAAAGGAAGACTCGTTCATGTAAGTATCTTCGAACGCATTCAAATTTGAACAGAAATGACGGTAGTACAACAAAGTTATGATTCAAATGCCCATAAACTGCTGGGGCGACCACCGCCGAAAACTGCTCCTCCTCCTCGTCTACATTGCGTGCTAGATTAGCCTCGACTCGGACTTGGAATTCAGGTGTGTGAAATCTTACGTTGTGCGTTGCGGTGCCCGCAACCTCCCCTAGCACATTTGTCACTGCGGGGGTCTGGCATAAATTTAGGGCATTTTCAGTCTATGGCGGTGTATATAGAACTGGGGCTGATAGTAGGTGCGGATATATGTGTGTCGGTGGAAGTGAACTGATAGGGGGATTTCCTCTTGTTAAATAGTAGATACTCACTACAATGATACCAGAATGAGCTTGCACGGATTTCGGCTCCTCCCGTCACCGAGCTCAGCATAAAGTCAGAAGCGGCCACATCAGGATTCAATTTTCAATTGACTCAATTGCACCACTTCAGACGCAGGACCGCCATGACCGAGCCAGCGATACGGAATGTACCCTCAAACTTTAACTGCCAGTGACACAAAAAATGAATGGCAATTGCAGGCACACTGATCACGCTGTGTTGCCAGTATGGGAACTTTCGCGGAGTCATGAACAAGGCTAGTCCAAACCTAAGGCCTAATTACCCACTTATCGTAAAATATCAAAAGATGGCCCGTCAGGCCCAAGTGGGAATCAGCTATTGGTCATCTTAGTGATGGCAAGTGCTTACCAGTGATATTAGATGGGAGACGGGTGAGAGGCGCAATGGATATCGCAGCGCGTATACAGCGGTCGATGGTAGTCACTGGTCGTGTCCTCGACGGTGGCTGATGGGAATGATGTTCCAGATGTTTTCGTCTTATTTATAATAAGCAGTTCAGAAATTAGTCAAAAAAATGTTCATTGCTGTTGCTGCCATGGGATACAAATGATGGTGCAGGCGATGAATACAAAGTAGTGGGGTAGCGATGCGAAATCTTTGAAGGTGACTGATAGCCATTAAAGACTACGAAAAAAGTTCGAGAAGAGTTGTAGCCATGGAAAGACCTGGTTCCGTCAAGACAATAACAGCTGCACCACGGGCAGCGTATTAAAGACTACAAAAACCGTTCGAGAAGAGTAGTAGCCATGGACAATGGTGGAAAGATCTGGTTCCGTCAAGACAACATGGGCTGCGCCACGGGCAGCGTCCGGGGCACCCTCGACAGCGATACCGACGTCGGCACGAGAGAGAGCTCGGGTATCGTTGGCACCGTCACCAGTCATAGCGCAAAGATGACCGAGGCCTTGAAAACGCTTGACAATTTCGAAACCATTCGCATCAAGAATCATGTTGTCGAGAGTGTTGAATCTGCCGCCGGGGGCTGGACCTTCTTTCAAAGCTTTGGCGGCGTACATGCGATCTCCGAGACAGAGACGACGTCTCGTTTACTTCGCAATAGCTAACTGATCACCAGTGACCATGTGGACCTTGACGCCAAGAGCAAGGTATCGTTGATCGTTTTCTTAGTATCCTCGCGAGGCGGGTCGAAGATAGAGAGCGAATGAGGCTTGTAGGGCCGGAGATGGACCGCGTGTGTTGACCTCGGAGCAATGGAGGGATTGGGGAGCGATCGGAGCCGACGTCGTCAGTGGGAAAAGCGTTGTTTGGCAAAGTTACTTAGTCGGAAATGGCCGAAATTTGATGTTGGCCGAACCGACATCCTTTCCCGGGTCCCCGCGGTGCCATTCCCATTTTCACCATCTGACAGCCGCCGATGAGGTTTAGCTGAGTCAATCGTCGCCATATGGAATCCTGTGGCATGCTTCTGATTCCCACTTGGGGTCTGATGGGCCATCTTTTAATATTTTACGGTAACTTCACGTGGGTAATTTTAATTAGGCCTTAGGTTTGGACTAGCCTTGTTCATGACTCCGCGAAGAGGGGCTGAAAGTGAAGACGACTTTTATGAAAGGTGAAATGATCGAATTTCGATAAGTTGTCAATTGAGATCCCTTATCCTTATTAACGGCTTTCCCACAGTAGCGACACAGCGTGATCAATCTTTACGACAACTTTCTCTCCATTGTGAGTGCGCCTGCGATTGCTATTCATTTTTTGTGTCACTGGGTGTTAAAGTTTGAGGGTATATTCCGTATTGCTGGCTTGGTCATGGCGGCCCTGTGTCTGAAGTGCTGCAAGCCTGCAATTGAAGCGATTGGAATCAAATCCTGACGCGGTCGCCTCTGACTTTATGCTGAGCTCGGTGACGGGAGGAGCAAAAGCCGTGCAATCTCGTCCAATGTGACCTCTCTGGCAGTGATTTGACGTGTGATGAATGTACAGTATCCGATCTCGTCTCGTGTCCTTGCCCTAACAATGCAACTCCTCTGGAAACCCCACCGTGACTATAAAGGCTCGCACTATCCCAACCCAACTCTTATCTTTCCTACGAGCATTTGATCCAACATACAACTCGTAATCCAACATGTCTCGTCCCACTGAAATTATAATCCAGAAGGCCGGCGCCGGCGGATTCACCGGCGAATATATCGTCTCGCTCAAGGACGATGAGTCCAGGTCGGCCGTACTGGCCAAACTCGGCAACGAGGCCAGCACAGTCGCCCACCAGTGGAGCACCGAAAAACACGGTTTTTCGGGTTTGGGGGGTATGTATTGAAATTTTGGCCAATGTAACCCGCTAATCGCCATGCAAAAACAAGGTGCTTTCAATGATTCGGCCCTGTCGATTTTGAAGACCTTAGCTCCCGAGGTTACTTCCATCGTAGAAGACACCTTTTTGCAACCCGCCGCCATTGTCCAACAGTCCGTGGTATTTTACTCTGCGTCCTATCGGTGTTGACTTGTTTCAGGCAACCAATCAACTCAGCACCATGGGGCCTTGAAAGGTTGAGCTCTGCTGCCGTCTTGGCAGAACGTAATCCAAAGTACAGTATTGATTTCAATTCTGACGCAGTCTATGAGAATCTGATATACTTGTGTCCCACTAGTCTTCTCAATTTCGCGTACCGTTACAACGACCATGTTGCGTATGATGGGAATGTTGATATTTACGTCCTTGGTACGTGAGACACATTCTGCCCGATCTCTTTAGCCTGCTCATATCCAAGTCGATACACCTGTAGACACTGGTCAGTTCACTCGCTGTGCAGTGTGCAATATAACTGTATGAATGGCACTAATTCGATCAGGTATTGACGCCGCCCATGTATGTCATCCACTCCCGAGTTGATGCGGGTGATTATCTGATTACGTGTGGTCAACAGCCGCAATTCAATGGCCGAGTTGTCCAGGACCCTAATACAAATTTTTCCACGGCACCAAATGAGTAACTAGCTATGAACTCTCTGCGCAAGTGCTCTAACTCACCATAAATGCTTAGGCCCAGAGTTGGCGGCTGGCATGGAACTTGGGTCGCGTAAGGGCATCTTCTTCAATTTTCTCTTCTACCATCTCACATTGCATGACTATAGCTCGATTATAGGGAGCAATACGTACGGTGTGACTAAGGTGTGTGGTATTATAGATTGTTCCTACTCCATTATACAACCTGCTTTGCAGGCTCATCGACATCAAAGTCTTGCCGTAAGCATTCAAGGATAAATACCATTCTAGCTAACCATTTAAACTGAAAGTGGGGGCGCCATCTCAAGGCACGTTACTCATCTCACTTTTAGCACAAAAACGTACCCAAGACTCATTGACGATTCTCAGCATTAACGCTTTAGCATATGTTCGCGATAGGGCTGCTGATAGTGGGAATCCTAGCGTTGTCAACTATTCTGTCGGCCCTGTTGTAAACCCGGCCGCCGCCATTGACGTACATATTCGTGGAGAGCATACTGCTTTCGTCATGGTATGCTTACTTCCCAATCTGCTCTCGGAGACTGCTTGCGTATTTATACTTAGACCACTCGTGCCGGGATACATGTTGTTGTGCGTCACAGTCCTAGTTGCTCTGGGCATGTGCCAACTGTTTCATTTTATTTATTTGTTGCTAGGCTGCTGCGGGTAACGAAAGACAAGACGTCGACACCATAGCTAGCTGCCCTGCTCACGTCCCAAGTGTTATCACTGTTGGCGCAACTGGGATCAATGATGGGATATGGATTGATGGCCCAAATGACGGTTCTAACTTCGGTGCTTCGGTTGATGTCTTTGCCCCTGGAGCACTTATTACTGGTGCTCGGCCTGGCGCTGTAGGTGGCGTGCCCAACCGTACTACGGCTTCCGGCACATCTGGGGTACGTTGTCTTGGGCTACGGCTATTTTCTGACAGGCACTTACATCTGATTCAGGCTGCTCCCCATGTTGCTGGCCTTGTTGCATACTTACTCAAGTTCGAAGGCCCTCGCACGCCACAAGAAATGAAGGATCGGATTCGAGTTTTGGCGCGTCCCAACATTGTTAATCACGGTAAGCTGATGTTGTTGTTCTATGTGTGTTGGCTCATCGGTGTAATCACTGTCGTGGCAGGGATTGTTGACACCACCAGGGATTTGGCATCCAACGGCTTATGATATGTTATCCATATCGACTGTGAAAGAATGCACCGTGTTCCATCATTGTAGTAATAGGGAAATTCAAAATAGAATTTCGTGCTTGTTTTTTAATCAATTTCGAGTCTGTTTTCGCATATCGTATGCCGCCTATCGCATACGTGAAATACGCGGCCCATTTAACCTACAATAATCTGACATTCGGTGACCACTGCTGATCACTCCAGATACCCTTTCTGCGATCCTATCGTTCAACCATGCTCGACCAAAAATACCAGCTCGATATCCCCACCGTATGTCCCAGACGACTTTGGCGTAGGTGAGCACCTGACTCTATGCCCATTCTCCTCCTCGATACTCTCCGTCATTCATTCCGTCTATGAGTCACGCATCCCGCATGTTCAATAGGTGGTGTCTTTGAAACGTCTTGATGGTCAATTACTATTTCCGTGAGTGATTCTTTCTATATTCATTTAACTTCTTGACCTGCGTAGTATCAATGGAATATACCTGAAAAAATAACAGTTGTATTCATGTATCGAAATGAGGGTCGTTGCCTGTGCTGGAAGTACGTACACAAACATTGTAAATTTACTATTGGAGCAGGGGGCAAAGGAATTTATCGATAAACCATTATCTATGCCGGATGCGTCTCGTTCCACGACTTGCCGGTCAACAACCCCGTAATCGTAGCGTTCATGGGCGGCACATCCGTTACCTCCACATTCTTATATCCCAGCACATCTGCCGCAAACCCAAACACATTCGCCAACGTCTTGTTCGCATCTCCCCTTCCCAAACTCCCCAATCCCCAGTTCAACTCAACAGTATGCAGCGTTGAGTAGTGCGTGTAGAACGTATTGTCCGTCGTACCCTTCAAATGCTTTGGGATCACCCCGCCAATCAAGCACGACCACACCTGGTTTCGCTTCTTCCCGCTCGCATTCTCGTCGAACGTGATCAGCACGAGCGCATCTTTCATAAACTCGGCGTTTTCCAATGTAGAATCAAGGAAATTGACAAGCCACGTCCCAGCGAACGATGCGTTGGTGTTATGTCCGTCGTTGGTAATGTTTGGCGTGTAGAACGAGTACGCGGGCATATTGTTCTTGACGATATCGTTCTTGAGATGGTCACCTGCAGGGGAGGGGGGGTCAGCTTGGTTTTGACTGGAAGCCACCGTTGCTCACCCGAAACCACGTTCGCGGACCTAGTCTGGTTCAACCCAATATTGTCGAAAATAATGGCTGGATTATGCTTCCTGACATACGCCCCTCCATATGCCGAATACCCGGTCCAACCAGGCGCAGGTATCTCCTCGTTGTACGACTTCCACTTCAATCCCTTCGCTTCCAACAAATCAAATATAGTCTTCTCATCTGCGGGTATGTCGTAGTAATCGTCGTTTGTGATGCCAAAATTGGTACCAGCTGAGGCAGCGACGTAGTTGGGCTCAGAGGGGTGCGTGATCCCGTTGTAGTTGGTGAGAAGGATTCCGTTCGCGGCGACGGATTGGTATTGGGGGAGGACAGCGCACGTCTCGTAGTCCTGTTGGGGTTGAGAAGGAGTCTGACGTTTGGAGAATGGAACGGACCTGGTTCTCGAGCCAGATTTGCATAAAGTACTTGAACACCTTCCCAGCAGGCGTGCCCGGTGCCTTGTGGTTATCATCCGCCGCCGCTGTCGCGTTGGGAAATGCGGAGATGATGACGGGGCTGCCCGTTTGGGCGTGGATAACAGTAGGAACAAATGAGAGGAGTGTGATAAGTCCCTTATGCATGGTGCGTAAGAATGGAGAAGGTGAAAAAGAACCCAAATTTATAATTTTGGGCTGTTAATAATTATTACGGAAGCGATGGACCTGACGCGATGTCGAAATGCTGATGGAACCATGTGCACGGGGTGATAAACGCTTTGCGTTCCTATTTTAGCTCAGAGGAGCGCATAGTTCGCAGATCTGATTCGGATGCTGAACCCACGTTCGCTCACTTCCCAGCCCTGCTTGTGGATTTGACAGGACGGGATACATGTGCTTCTGCGAATTTTGTAACTTGAAACTCGACCGGATGCAGTGCCTGTCTTCAGAGAGGTCATAGGACTACATCGCAGTGTAAGTTGAACGTTGGTCGGTCACTTGTCTGCTCCACAGGCAGAGGAAATGGTCACAGTCACGATCACACTTTAGTTTTAAAGCGATGACGAGTCTTACTTCTCAGGTGTTTCGTTGTTTGACGTTCACGTATTTCTCAGCCAAATTGCAATGATAGCCATGAACTTGAAAGGTGGAAGAGTCACCGTCGCTTGGACAATCGTCCTACTACCGATGTAGTACTACGACCCTTAGAGGACGAATACAGGCACTGCATCCGGAAAATTCGCACAAGCACATGTATCCTGTTTTTTTAGGTCCGCGAGTGCATCTGCGTATACACGTGTTTGAGGTGGGGTAATATCCGAATCAGATCTGCGGTACCAGGCGCCCCACTGCGCCACGCAAATGGCAAAATCAGGAACACAGAAGTGTTGAACACCCCGCACGTTGTTCTATTGGAATTGACACCATGCGAAAATCGTGTCAGGTCCATAACTGCCACGGGGGAGGGTAACAAACATACAAGCTATAAAAGTGGGCTTTTTGGCTTTGGATTTCTCTACATCCTCACGCACAATGCATAAAGGATTCAGTGGACTGCTTACTGTGCTCCTCTCTCTCGTTCCCGTCTTGACGTCGGTGCACGCTCAAACAGGTAGCCCCGTCATCATCTCTGCGTTTCCCAACGCGACAGCAGCGGCGGATAATAACCAAAATGCACCCGGCGCGCCTGTTGGGAAGGTCTTCAAGTACTTTATGCAAATCTGGCTCGAGAATGCGGTCCGTTGCTGTCTTCTCTTCTCTTCTCTCTTCCCAACGGCTTGCCCCAACAGGACTATGCAAAGGTAGCTCGCCTCGACCAATACAAATCCGTCGCGGCGAACGGAATCCTATTGACCAACTACAACGGGATCGCGCACCCCTCTGAGCCCAACTACGTCGCTGCCTCAGCTGGTACCAATTTTGGCATCACCAACGACGATTATTATGATATACCCGCGAATCAGACGTCTATATTTGATTTGCTGGAAGCGAAGGGCTTGACGTGGAAGTCATATAACGAGGAGATACCTGCGCCTGGTTGGACAGGGTATTCGGCGTTTGGAGGGGCGTATGTCAGGAAGCACAATCCGGCGATTATTTTCGATAATATCGGGTTGAACCAGACTAGGTCTGCGAACGTGGTTCCAGGTGAGGTCCAGGGTGATGTTCTCCAGTCAAAGCAAAGCTGACACCCCTCGCAGCCACCCTCCTCACCAGCGACATCGCCAACAACAACATGCCCGCGTATTCGTTCTACACGCCGAACATTACCAACGACGGACATGACACCAGTGCATCGTTCGCCGGGACGTGGCTTGTCAATTTCCTCGACTCAACGTTGAATGATGCAGCGTTTATGCAAGACGCGCTCGTGTTAATCACGTTTGACGAGAACTCAAGCACGAACAAGCGGAACCAGGTGTGGGCGTGCTTGATTGGCGGGGTGATCCCGGACAATTTGAAGGGTACGACGGACGATACGTTCTACACGCACTACTCGGCGCTGAATACGGTCGAGTTGAATTGGGGATTGGGGAGCTTGGGAAGGGGAGATGCGAACCAGACATTGGCGAATGTGTTTGAGTTTGCCGCGGGTGCGCTGGGGTATCAGAATGTTGCAGTGAGTCCTGTGCCGCTTATGAATACGGCAATTTCGGGGTTGTTGACTGGGCAGTCGTGGAACGAGACTCATCCGTAGGTAGTTATTGTGTCGAATGACTACATTGCTTGTACATGACCTGTAAATTAAATATTTTTCGGCCATTTTCGCTTCATTTTCAGTTTTCATTTTGGGAAAATGGTAAGAGCTGCCACTGTTGTCCGAGTGAATGAACGTTTCTGGCACCGTGTACACGGTATGCACGCGGACAATTGGAACCACGTAATTTCACAACAAATAATTACAGCCCTCTAAAACAGAGTGACACGCAACATGCTCCCTCATACCTCCCTGCGCGACGAGCTTCACAAAACCAATTTCCTCAAATGCTCTCAAGCCAGTCACTCGACGCAACCCTTCAAAGTACAAATCACTTGAACTTGACCGTCCAGTGTCCAATATAATCTTGATTATCTTCAGATTCGGAAACATGTGCCTCAATCTATGAAGGAGATTCGGAGATTCAAAGAATCCCAACAAGGACATTTGATCTTCGAGGGCGCCGTGATAGGGCGTGAACCTGAACCAAAATTCGTGTAGAGCGTTCGGCGCGGGCAGCGCGGACAACATTTTCCACATGGCTGAGAGAAGCAGGGGTCTTTTGTATGCAAAACCTGGAAAACCGACAAAAAGCATGCGGATGTTGATGCATTGGGAAATTTGAGTTGGTTCTAAATATGCAAGGGTTGAATCTGTTGAAGATCGGTGGCTTAGAGATATCATGTATTTGACACAAAACTGTGCTCACCGAGATATTGCGTGCCGAAGGTAATCAGAAGCTGTTCAAGATGATGGCCGATGTGATGTAAAAATCTCGAGGTCAAGAGATTGTCGGCATGTGCAAGGGGAACGTCGGGGTTTCGAATATGGAAGGCCTGCACGACGACGTCAAGGTCCAGGTTCCTCGATGGGTCCAATACGTCTCTTAGAAGAGCGAGCGAGATGTTGTCGATATTTCTGAAGCGGAAAGGGCGACGAAATGTATCTAAATGGCGAGAGAGATTCGGTGTTTCGTAGAATCGTAGCCTCCGGAAGGCAAGTGTTTTCACAGAAGAAGGAAGCCGGCTGAATAGCATCACAACATCATCCGTGCGCCATTTGCCCACCGCATCTATCTGGAGATCGTGTAGGTTCAACTGGAAGATAACATCCAGGACAGAGCGCGGTACGATCTGCCATCCGGGTTTCCAGAACTTGTGTGCTGATATACTCAGTGACCTCACGTTGTGGAGGTTTGATGCAACCTGTATAGGCTCCCACTTATAACGGTAGCGGAAGTTGTGGTGAAACACATCCTGCAGGTGAATCTCTGTGACGGCCAACGTAAAACTGGTCCATGGCTTGCCGGCGAGACGCAAAAAGCGGTCGAAATTCTCGTGGTCGGTGAACTCGAGGGAGGAGAATAGACGACGTCGGCTTTTGACAAGAGCTCGTCCGCAGATGAGGCCGAAGGAAAGCAAGGTCGATTTGTCGTCAGTTTGATCGATTATCTCATCGAGAATCTCTGGAGGAAACAAGATGGGGTAGCCAGAGGCGAACATGTTTGCTGGCGATGGAGGATACGACGATACGCGGTCAAGCGAATTACTCATCCAGCAGATGTCAGCACAGGATTTTCATCATACTATTACTATTCGATATATGACATGAAGATCAAATATATAAGTACTGCTCTGGCGTTCGCGCCAGGTCTATCCCGCCATCATTATTTTTGACATTTTAAGACAGGCTGCCGCCCAATCTGAATCGCAGCACGATGCCAGACAAATTAGGTTTGCCAGTGGCGCGAGACGCGAGAGGAGACTCGGACCATCACATACTGCCGATTTTCGTAATCCTATAAATTATGCAGATGTACTGACATTGACTGAAAATCCATTCCGAGAGGGTTGTATCATTCGTTCGGCATCGGCGGTGAGTTTCAGTGATTCATTCCCCATTTGTCGTGCCCGCGAGTTCACATTGGTCCGCCTTTGCAATTCATTTGTTGCAAATAAATCCCGAGATACCCGAAACCACCGTCAACGCCTGGCAACAAGGTACGGTGAAGAAGGGGCGACTTGCTGTGTGAATAAGTTGTTCTTGGGGGAGTATATAGCCATGCCACGCATTATTAGAAGATCTTCCTCCTAGTCCACCACATCTCTTCCTCATTGACGTAGTCCGATGCTTAACGGCGGTCCGACGGTTGGTCTACGGCATCTTGGAGAACTAAAGCAACGATGGGCCGACACAGATATGGGCGGTTCATTATGGAATGCTTCCTTCCATTGAATACTGCAGACACCCACCGATTGGCAACATCCATGTGTTCGTCTTATCCAGTACCATCCATTGGGTTGCATTGCCATCAGTAAGTCTCGGATGAACCTTTCACCGACTCTTCTAAAGTGTTGACATTATCAGAAACCGTCGCAGAGTTCGGATAGAAAACGTGAGACGGGGGCGTGTGGATGGAGGGGCAGCACAGTTCTCACACGTGGATCATCAAGGCATCATTCGGTCACGCGCACGCGCCACTGTCAACCGATGTACAGCATATCTATCGCCGTAAGTAACAATGACCAATTCCGCGCCATGGCCTAGGCCAAAGAAGCAACTATTGCAAGTCCGCCTTGGTCATCGTTGCCGACTCGGACAGGAGACGGACTACTTCACTGCAGCACTGTAGTGCTCGTTCCGCGTCGATCGTAAGTCCTAATGATTCCCTGTTACAACTCATTCATGCTTAAAGGAGTCTAACGATGCACCGCTAGTTACCACCATGCGAATAAGGTTCGCTTGCGCATTTTTACAATTCATTTGTTCGCCGCCGTATCACCGCCATTCGACCTAGGCCCAATAATACACAAAAAGGCAGTGTACTCAAGGTCCGGCCTGTCATACAATGTCTCCAAGCCGTCTCGGCTGGCTTTTTTTTTCAATTCATTCCCGTGTGCCAAGATCAGCGCCCATCCATGCATAGCTAAATGAAACGCAGGCGGTACGGCGGTCATGTGGAAGGTCCAGCCTGTTACGTGAATAGGGTCCACCTTGGGTGTATAAAAGCCCTAGCTGCCGTTAGAGAACCCTCAGGCTGGCCCTCCACATCTTTTCAACGTTGAACGTTAATCCACTTATCTCTAATGCGTCTTACAACCGTTACTCTTGCATTCATCTTTTTCGGTACCGTCTTCGCGACGCCGATCCATCCCCTCCGCGGCCAAGCTGTCGAACTTTCCGTAAGTCGTTGGGCAAATCTTCTCCGATTATTCTAAATTGTTGGATTATCAGAAACGATCGGGTGAAGGTGAAACAATGACCGGCCTCGGTGATGCTGGCGCCAGTGATGGTGGCGGTGGGGATGAATCAAATCGTGGTCGCCAGCGCACCAGGGGTAGCCGCAAGGGGAAAGGGGTAAGCGGTCTTGCTTCGCAGAGACCATGATATCTGGGAAGCTAACTCTGGTTCTAGAGGGTAACCACCATTGCTGAAGGTGAAGGTGATGGGAGTGATGCCGAGACTTCCGTATCTCCGTCCGGCGCCAAGAAGCGAACAAAGAAGGTAAGCGACTCCATCCCATTATGAACCATACCCCGCAAACTAACGTCTCATTTAGCAGACAAGCCGATCCACATCCAGCAAGCGAACAAAGAGCGTAAGCGACTCCATCCCATTATGAACCATACCTCGCAAACTAACGTCTCATTTAGCAAGGAAGCCAATCCCGGGGCAACCTGGTTTCCAGGGCTGTCTTCTTGGCAGCCTTGAGAGACATCAAGCAAGAAGGTGCTGCCGGCGTAGGGAGCCAGTCCTTGGGTGTCTTCCATATTAATCAGCTTGTTAATGGTCGCAAGGCCGTTGTCAAAATCATTGATGATCGTATCGATCCCAGTGCAGTTCGGGTTGAAGCTGGCCGTCTTAATCACGTCGGTCACCTCTTCGGTTGGGGTCGGAGGAAAGTTGCTCCGAAGCACTTTTACCTTTTGATGGAGAACATGGGTGAACGGGTGGACAAGATGGAAGGGTTGGATCCGACGACGCCTGAGGGTGGGAAATACATTAACGATAAGAAAGCCGCGGCATTGGAGGAACAGCAGAACAAACACAAGCTAACACATAAGTAAGTGTTCATTGATTTCCGATTGGTACTAAACACTTATGGTTGGTTATAGAGACCCCGCAGGCAACGACAACTATTTGTGGCAGCATAACAAAGATGCTGCCGCTGGGGAAGACGCCTACACAGTCAACGTTGTCGATTGGGCGGGTGCTGAAGCGACTGATCCCGAGGGTACATATGCAAAAGCTCCAACGCTATTTGAGGTTCCGAGCGATATCTTTGCTCCCAAGGAGTCTCCAAAATCGTCTAAGAAGGGAACCAGCTCCCCTTCCGATGGCAATTCCGATGGGAAGACGACGCCGCCGAAGAGAAAAACTTCGGGTCACAGTGGAGATCGCACAGGACTACGCAGTCAAAAGGCTGGGACTTCGGGCACTTCGGGCCAGGTATAGTGGGTTGAGCGGAAGACGAGATGTGTTGACATCTAGTTCTCACTTGTCAGTTTACTACAGTGAAAGAACAATAAATTCGTTTGAGTTTTATGACCGGCGTGAATGTCCTCTTACCGTTGCCGATCTTGTGTTCTGGTGTCTACTATTTCACGGTCCTTGGTGTGGCATCGTCTCATTGCTGACCTTGTATTTATCTCGACATGCTCGACTCGGATTTATTTAATGGCAGTAGACTTTAGAATCAACTGAACGACGGGTAGGTTTTTCGCATAGGAGCCTAAATATTTTTCAGAGAATTTCGGAGGGTATTGTTTCGGGTGCCACGCTATCGCACATGATCAGAGTGTAATTATTGTTCGGGCTATGGACAATTATGAGGGAGGGTCTTGGAGCGCGTACGAAGAAAACCTCGACATATATTGGGACGGTCCCGCCTTTACTTCTTCTCCTCGTCGCAGGCCGCCGATGGCGCTCCCGCAACCTGGTCCTGAGCGAATTAGGCTACGGAGGCTTTTCTCGCTCATGCCATTTGGTTCATCTTTGCTGATCAAACAGTCCCGGGGCCCTGCAGCGCACTTGCCAACCCTGCCAGGGATCAAACGCCCGATTTGGCCCAGTACACCTATGGTAGCCTCAACGAGCCGTCCGCGTCCTCGATATCAACGGAACGACGTGACAGCTCCAGTTGATCTTGATCATCAAGCAACCCCTCGAGTCTGAACGGCGAAAACCACTACATCGCTACTGACAATCGATGGCTGGTTACCACTGGTGACAACGACAATGGCGACGGACTCGCCTGTTTGCCCAAACAGCGCACTCGACTCTCACACGATCACCATGATCACAAACCATAAGCAACGCGTCGAGTCAACCGCTACCGAACCTACAATGCTACATCGCTACTGATGCTCGCTGGCAACTCCAAACCTCGCCCTGGGCCAAGCACTCAACTCACTCCAGCTATCACACATCACAAACGTAGCATCATCATGAATAACAATTAGTTCATGAAGGCTTTATCGAGACAAGCAGTGTTTACGATGGAACCTCCGTTCTCGAGCGTTCATCGTGATTAACGATAAATCACGATGATTTGTCGCAATTTGTCGTGTTCACGAAGATTCACGAACGATCATTAATGATCATTAGTGATCATCATTGTTTTTATACATTTTGGAGCCGTTGTCCAATTTCGCGGCACATACCGCCGGTAGCCCAGATTGAAGAGCGCATATGCGCCTCTAACGCCCCATAATTCTTCGGTGCCGGCCACGGTCAAGTCGTCAAGTGTCAAGTTCGGATCTGGCCCTCGTCAGCACTCACTCGAAACAAACTTGAACGACCTACTCGTATATGCATCCAAATGCACATTTATATAGTTGATGGGTTGCCGCCGGCTATTGATACAAGGGAGAGCCAATCTAGATTCACCCGTAGCTCGGAGTAAAGTGCCTGCCCATCCTTTCAAATTCGACCGACACCTGCTCATATTCCTGCGATGACATGTTTATCAGATTACGGAGTAGCCGTAATTATATTGTCTGATTCTGCGAGAGAGATTTTAAATCAAGGCGTGGAGAAGATCGAATAACATTTCAGTCCCGGTGACTGTTCTATATGACATGTTAAGGCGACGGGCCAGACGTGCCGTTACGTCGATGCGGAGGTCTTCACTTCTGCGGTGATCAGCCTGAACCTTGGCTAGACAAGTGAGTGAAAACGTGGGTATGCCCAGGATCGTGAGTGGTAGCAGCCGGACGGTGGTATGGTTACCGTTGGAGGACGACGTGAGAAGGGGCCCTGGGATGAGATGCGCAAGTTGTCAAATGTGGGCAGTCATATCGTCTGCGAGACGGCAAAGGACTATTGCAGTGGTCAGTGCGAAAAGGATTTGCGAGGCGAAGATGGAGCCTACATATAAGTGAGCGTGTAAGTGAGTAAACGCGGAGATGCAGAAAGCTTTTTCATCGTCCAGAAACCTAACAGGGGAGTCACGTCAGCGTCATTAATACTCATACCCGAATGCTGGAAGGGAAACTCACTCCTCCAAGCGTGCTTTAGTCTCAACAATATAGGGTTATCCTGAAAGATTGAATGCAATGCCTCCACTCCCCTCTCCCATACTGAAACTGTAACTCATCAAGGAATGTGATTGTCGTCGATTTGGAACTTCGCTATGTTACGTTATGTATGTCAGCTTTTACGATGTTGAAGGAAGACGAGCGGGACACACTGGAGATTCCCGGCTTAATTATACCAGTAATCGTGATGGGCCTTTCGCACGGCAATTGAATTTGCTTTGAGATACATATCCGAGCTACGTAGATCGGGCAGGAGGTCATCGTCTAGTGATCTGAAGATTGAGGGTTTGGTCGTGCTCTTGTAGCATGAGGTCGCGCGCGTGAGGGCAGCATTGGGTCCAACTTGAAAGTTGAGGAAAATCTATGACTTGGCGCTTGATGCAAAGGCAAGGGAGAAGCGGACGGGAACGGAGTAGTCTCCCATCTGCAAGGCTATACGTGGCTGGGAGACATGGGAGCGGAAGAGTTGAACAGGGTGTCTCAGAGAAATGAACTCCTTGAGAGCGCGTCAGCGATCATCGTATCTGCAAGAGTCAACAGTAAGGCACAGACGATTCGACGCTCGGATATTATGCAAATGGCGCTCATTCTCATGTCAGGATAAGCGGCTAAGCCAAGAGGTCATTTCGTCACCATTCCCACGGTTACGATTACGTGAATGCAGCACCGTTATCCGTTTTCTACGTAACTGGAGCGACTCATGGAAGGGCACAACATGGAGTCACATTATGTTGGCAGAGGTGACACCTTCAAGTTCCCGTTGCTTCTCTTTACACTCAGGAATAAGAAGGTACGCGACCTTGCGCCGAGTGCGTCGATTTATACTCAAAATTATTTCAAAGATACCTATCATTCCACCATCCATGATCGTGACTGGAGTCAGCATACCAGACGATCGTGATTACATTGGTGGTGGCGGCTTTGGGCGCGTTTTCAAAGGCGAACGATCGGGAGAAGTCGTGGCACTAAAAGTGTTGTACAAGTCTGAAAACCAAGTTGTATGTCTTTCTGTCTTCGAGTTGTTGTTATAATGCAATTGCTGATTCAAAGGCAATAAGCCTTTTAAGATGATGTGGCGATCCCTCAAGCACAAGTTCATACTACCATTCTTTCGGAAGATACTGGAAGCCGCACAAGCCATGGAATACATCCATTTGGAAGGCGCAGTTCATGGCGATCTCCGCGGAGTATTCTACCTCAGACACATTATGTTACACTGCTAATTCTTCTCTCCAGGAGAATGTCCTCTTAGATGATAATTTTCATGTCCAAATAGCTGACTTTGGCTTGACTTGACCCTCAGAAGCTACAAAAACGAGATCGGGAGCGCTACATCTGAACTTTGCGGCCCCAGAGTTATTTTGACGGTCAGAGGATGACGAAGGTTTGGCATCTGATGACGCTCCATCCAGAACTCAGATGTCTGCTTTTGGATGCCTTTATTATGAAGTACGTCACATTAAACATGCTGATCCCTCATGCTAATCTCTTTCAAGATCCATTATGATAATCATATACCTTTTGCCGGTGAATCAGACTTGCAGATACTGTCTCTCGTCTTTCGAGGCGTTCGACCACCTCGGCTAGCCGAGCACCCTTTGAGCAATGGAGCGTGGGACGTAACTCAGCGCTGCTGGGTGAGGGAACCGTTGAAACGGCCAAGTATGAATAACGTATGATGGCGACATCGCGTACAGTACGCAAATTGACTTTTCTACTAACTGCATTTTGATAACCCACACCAGGCCTCTCAAAAACAAAAACCCGTATATTATGTAGGCTTTTCTTTTTTTTGTTTGAGCTGCATTACTTTCTGAACCTAATCATTACGGTAGGAACCTGACAATCACATGATTGCATCAATATCTGGTATTACTTCTTCAGTACGTTGACAATTTCCTTTTACTGGTATCGTTCAAGCTACAAATATCAACCCTCTAGCCCGATCGAAAACGAAGACGTCACGTAAGAGTTTCTTTTCCTAAGCCACTGAGAATATGATTCTAAACTTGATTGCGGTAGGATTCCGAAAGCGAATGAAGTCTCTTGCATGCAATCGATTAGCTGGATGTTCGGTCGGGTTAGTGGTAAAAGTCACAACCGAGTTCCTCTGCCCGCATCAGGTTTTGTTCACTCGACTCGTCATAACCTGTACTGGGAGCTTCCCGAAAAAGGAAAGAGGAAGTCGCAGGGGAAAATGGTAAGAGCTGCCACTGTTGTCCAAGTGAATGAATATTTCTGGCGCCGCGTACACGGTGTATGCACGCGGACAATTGGAACCACGTAATTTCACAACAAATAATTACAGCCCTCTAAAACAGAGTGACACGCAACATGTTCCTTCATACCTCCCGCGACGAGCTTCACAAAACCAATTTCCTCAAATGCTCTCAAGTCAGTCGCTCGACGCAACCCTTCAAAGTACAAATCATAACTTGACTGTCCCCAAGTGTCCAATATAATCTTGATTATCTTCAGATTCGGAAACATGTGCCTCAATCTATGAAGGAGATTCGGAGATTCAAAGAATCCAAACAAGGACATTTGATCTTCGAAGGCGCTGTAAAGGGGCGTGAACTTGAACCAAAATTCGTCCAGATCGTTCGGCGCGGGCAGCGCGGACAACAGTTTCCACATGGCTGAGAGAAGCGGGGGTTTTTTGTATGCAAAATCTGGAAAACCGACAAAAAGCATGCGGATGTTGATGCATTGGGAAATTTGAGTTGGTTCTAAATATGCAAGGGTTGAATCTGTTGAAGATCGGTGGCTTAGGGATATCATATATTTGACACAAAACTGTGCTCACCGAGATATGGTTTTTTGAAGGTAATCAGAAGCTGTTCAAGATGATGACCGATGTGATGTAAAAATCTCGAGGTCAAGAGATTGTCGGCATGTGCAAGGGGAACGTCGGGGTTTCGAATATGGAAGGCCTGCACGGTGACGTCAAGGTCCAGGTTCCTCGATGGGTCCAATACGTCTCTTAGAAGAGCGAGCGAGATGTTGTCGATATTTCTGAAGCGGAAAGGGCGACGAAATGTATCTAAATGGCGAGAGAGATTCGGCGTTTCGCAGAATCGTAGCCTCCGGAAGGCAAGTGTTTTCACAGAAGAAGGAAGCCGGCTGAATAGAATCACAACATCTTCCGTGCGCCATTTGCCCACCGCATCTATCTGGAGATCGTGTAGGTTCAACTGGAAGATAACATCCAGGACAGAGCGCGATACGATCTGCCATCCGGGTTTCCAGAACTTGTGTGCTGATATACTCAGTGACCTCACGTTACGGAGGTTTGATGCAACCTGTATAGGCTCCCACTTATAACGGTAGCGGAAGTTGTGGTGAAAGACATCCTGCAGGTGAATCTCTGTGACGGCCAACGTAAAACTGGTCCATGGCTTGCCGGCGAGACGCAAAAAGCGGTCGAAATTCTTGTGGTCGGTGAACTCGAGGGAGGAGAATAGACGACGTCGGCTTTTGACAAGAGTTCGTCCGCAGACGAGGCCGAAGGAAAGCAAGGTCGATTTGTCGTCAGTTTGATCGATTATCTCATCGAGAATCTCTGGAGGAAACAAGATGGGGTAGCCAGAGGCGAACAACATGTTTGCTGGCGATGGAGGATACGACGATACGCGGTCAAGTGAATTACTCATCGGCCATATGTCAGCACTGAGCACAGGATTTTCACCATAGTACCAAAGAATACTTGACATGGACTAAGTATAGAAGCTACCGCCGTAAAATACGCATACGTGATCGCTTATTATATAGTACAGGATATGATGAGCTAATATGATTCGAGTGAACAAAATTTGAAGGCGAGTCCGTCGGCATTGTCGTTGTCACTGGTGGTAACCAGCCATCGATCATCAGTAGCGATGTAGTGGTTTTCGCCATTCAGACTCGACGCGTTGCTTGATGATCAAGATCAACTGGAGCTGTCACGTCGTTCCGTTGATATCGACGACGCGGACGGCTCGTTGAGGCTACCATAGGGGTGCGGGAGGGCGCGAGAGGGCGCAGGAGGGTGCGGCGGGGTGCAGTTGAGTGGTGGTGGGTCCAGGGTCAGCGACGTTAAAATATGGGTTTCACGTAGCTTACCACAGTGGGGCGGAAACGCGAACATTCAAAGTTCCACTGCACAGATCTGAGCTGGGCTGGTTGTACTGGGCCAAATCGGGCGTTTGATCCCTGGCAGGGTTGGCAAGTCCGCTGCAGGGCCCCGGGACTGTTTGATCCGCAAAGATGAACCAAATGGCATGAGCGGGAAAAACCTCCGTAGCCTAATTCGCCCAGGACCAGGTTGCGGGAGCGCCATCGGCGGCCTGCGACGAGGCCACTGTTGCGCCCTCAAGTTCGAAAGTTCGGATCTGTGCCTCATCAGCACTTGGTTTTCGTACTCAGAACTGGAAATGCATCAACATGCGCATAAAACGACACAATCCGTTCAGGTAACCGACCTCAATTATACCCAACATTCATGCATCCATCTGATAGTTCACAACTTTGCTACGTCACGTTTACGCATATGTATGTCAGGTTTCACAATAGTGATGAAGCGGGACGCACTTAGGGTTCCCGGGGTTGATTGCGTTTCTGGATCTGTTTGAGATTCACGCCCGAGCGCCGGTCAAGCAGCACGTCCTGTAGCCTGAGAGTCAAGGGTTTGGCGGTACTGCTGTGACAGTACAAGGCCGTGAGGGAGCGGTGGGTGAGTCAAAAAATGTGGCCGTGGGTCTTGCGAAATTGGCCCTCCGGAGATTCGTGCTGCTGTCGGACGAGGACACGTACGTCATTCAAACCTACAGACACTCAGTCATAGAAAACAATTCTAGGCACGTACCCCGCGGATCGTACATAGCGCCGTATCAGGGGCGTGTTTGGCGTCCCGCCGTTCGGTAGCCCACAGACTGCATTATAATTAGTAATCATTAATCAAGGTCCAAGTTGTGGTCGATTATTATATTTTTTGAAAAATTATTTGTTCAAAATAAATTCTTTGTCGTCGCTCTCATCCACATCCCATGATCCTGACTATTAGTACTTATTAATCTCCTCGTGGCTATGCGAACCGCTGGTCGTTCATAAAGCACAAAACTCCGAGAAGCACCCAAGACGCACCTCTCAGGCACCTCTCAACATCAACAGGCAGTCCACGACTATCTTCGTATTCGCGACAAACGTATCGTATGCATCTTCCACTCCAACTACCTCAACAACCTGTTCTTCATCACCGTCCCTGTCCAAAGTTCCAATTTTCACCGCCAGTTGAAACTTGTCAAACGGCGAACTGGAGCTGAGCTTGTCTTGTAACGACCCGTTTCAGCACACTGCAGCCACCCAGTCGTCGAAAATCGTACTCACCACTGCTGTTTTCACTACGCTCGGCCGCAGGCATCGTTTGCATCGCAGCGGACTCGGATGAAGAGAGCGTTTTCAGGTTGAGTTGCGTTGCGACCAGCGGCGTTGGGTCTAACCTAGAGTTTGCTGCGCGTGTGCATGTTTCGGGCTTCTGAATCTTGCCACCTTGGCGACTGGTGGCGCCGCATTACTCATAGTGGGCGTGATGCATGATGGGCCGCACTATCCGCGACGGAAACTTTTTGACTGCCTTTTTTCTCATACGGAACTTTGAATCGCCGTCTGGCGCATGGTTGAGACGTCAGTAAAAGCAATCGGTCATGTTCGTGTACGGGATAGGTCAGACGTGCATAACGAGGGTAGAGTGGGCTGGTGATCAGGTTCCTGGAATCAGGGAGGGTTGGGTGTTGTACTTTCAGTACCCTGTGTTCCCCTGTCAACGCTGAGAACGTCTAACTTTCCGCAGCTGACATGTCGACATTCGAATAATGAAACATCTATATCACCATGGAAGATACTTGTATACATATACACCACCACAACATATTATGACAACGCAGGAGCAACAATTTCCATCACCTCCTTGGTATTCTTTCCCGCGTTTTTTGGATCCTTCGCAACAGCCTGCCACACATGCCCATGTCTCGGCGCGGCAGCGGTGCACTTGTCAATCACCTCTTGCTGATGTTCCTATTCACAACTGTCATCAAAACCCATCCATCACATAAAAAACACCCACCTTTGTCCCCTGTTCCTTCTCAAACCTATACCACCACGCCCAAATATCCCCCGAATCCAACTCATCCGCACCCGCCGCCTTGGCAGCCCGATCAAACCACTCGCGCGCCTTTTCAATTTTGCGTTCTTGCCAAAACAGCCGGGCAACGGTACATATCACGAGTGGGTGTTTACCCGACTTGGTCATGGCATCTGTCGCGCGCGCTTTACGCGTTGGACGGGGCTCGCTCCATACGAGCATGGACCATAAAAGTCCCGAGGCAGGACAGGCCTGGATTGCGCGTGATAGGACAGATTTGGCTTGAATGGCGCCGCTAGAGCGTTCTTCGACTCTGACGGCCTCCGCCCAAAGCTCGTCGTTGTTCGGCATGATCAACCGAGCCTTGTCGAGTAGCGCACGTGCTTTGATGCTCTTGTTGTCCGCTTCCTCTAGCCTGCTGGCAAGGATCCACAATACGGGCTCGTTTGAACAGGATTTAAGTCCTGCTGCATATGCGGCGCGGGCTTGAGGATAGTTTTGCTTGCTTTGGTGGATTTGGCCTTGGATCATGTACAGTTTGGCGAATTTAGGGAATTTGGTGATGGCCTCTTCGAGTGTTGAGAGTGCTGTGTCGAGCTGCCCTTGTTGTCTTTCGAAGACAACCGCTTTCATCCAAATCTGTATGGGGGAGGTTGGCATTTGTTGATTGAGTCGTAATAATAAACTTACCCTTGGTGTACCTGCTACCATTCGTGCACGTGTAAGCAACGCGCGGGCAACTACGAATTGTCCGTTTTCTGCTTCTAGTTTGACGGCAGCTAGCCAGATAGCTTCGCTCTCCGGATTGGCAAGGAAAGCCTTCTCGAGGACCTCACGGGCGGCTGGAACGTCGCCATCTTCCCATTTCTTCTTGGCCCACATCAACCATAGCACCTCTGCTTGTGGGCAATGCTCAACAGCGCGCTGCAATAGCGCCTCCCGAGATTCACTATATGCTGCATCAGCATCATATAACAAACGATCAAAGACAAAGACAACGCACCCAGTACCGTGACTTTGCTCCAGATAAGCCGCCCTCTCCCACAACTTGACGCGATTTGGAAACACCTTGAGAGCATACGCCAAAACAGCGCGGGCAGTCGCAATCCGTCCTTTTCCTTCCATCGCCTCTACCTCACCCGCCCAAGTCGTGTACCGGTCTTCCTCTTCCACCTCCATCGCGACCGTCGCCTTCACGATCGCCTCACATGTCCTCGGCTTGCCACCCTCGTCACACCTTTCCGCTTCCTGCAACCACTGTTCACGGGTAAACAATACTCCATGCTTTCGTAACTCCCGCACACCCATCTCAATCGTCTTGTCGACGATCTCCATCGATTTGGGTTCCTTGCCCTCAGCGGCCTCGTCGATCGCTTCTTGTTCGAGCAATTGTGCAGCTGCTATCCATATCTCGTGCGAGGTGGGGATAGACTTTCGCGCCTTGTTGAGTACGGCTTTAGCGTGCTGCGAGTTGCCCAACCGGGCCAATGCCAGCCATAGCTCGACCGAATGTGGAATCAACTCGACTGCACGAGTGAGTAGGACGCGGGCGTCCACTTGATTTGTTTCAAGGTTGACGAGTACTTTCCATAGCCGTGCCGAGTTGGGGATGACTTCGAGTGCTTTGCGGAGGACGCGTTTTTTGGCCTCAACGTCATGCTCGAGGTTGGCAGCTTGAAGCCAGATTTTGATGCTTTGTCCCACGTGTTGTACGGCTCGGGCCAGGATGACTTTGGTATCGCTGTCATTCTGGAGAGAACAAGTTAGGTTACGTTCGACCAAGATGGGTGGGTTACGTACATGTAGACGGGATGCTTCGAGCCAGACGTCCTCACTCTTTGGACACTCTTCACAGCCCTTCATGATAATCTTTCGAGCGGCAACCATACGCCCAGCGTGTTCCTCGACTCGGGCTGCTGCAATCCATCCAGGAGCGTGTTTTGGATTGGACTTGGTGAGCGAGTCAAAGAGCATGCGAGCTCGCTTGATGTCGCCAATCTCAGCTTCGCTCTTGAGGACGACGCTATTGAGATCGGTAAGGTAGTCCTTGGGATTGATGGATGTTGACAAACCAGACGCCGAACTTGACGCCTGGTCGAGTTTCAAGGATAAAACCTTGTCACGAGCGGTGCCCAGTTCGACAAAGTCGGTCGTTGTCTCGCCCACGGTCGTCGCAGTCCCATCCAGCTGTTGTTCCGCGCTCAAATGTGTTTCGTAGCCAATTTTATCCCGGTCGCCGACAATAACGCTGTCGGGGACGACAAAAAACCTTGTTTCTCGGGTTTTGCGCTTTTTGGTGAGGTTACCCACCTCGGGGAGGTTCTCCCATTCTTCGTCAGTCACGGAAGACAAACCACGCTTGAGGTCGGCAAACTGGTGTTGAATTTTTGGTCGCTCAGAACGGAGTTTGGTGGCTTCTGCGGCTTCGCGTGCTTCCCTGGATCGCGGTCAGGTGCTGTCAAATCAATGTTGGTAATATATGTGCCTACCTTCTTGTCTTCCGCCTCCTGTCCATGTTATCGTCCACGAATGCATATATGCGGTCGGCTTCCTCGTCATCTGCTTCATACACCGTTCCCGCAAATAGACCAGTCTCGTTCTCGGGGTCATGGTATGCATCTGGATCATATTCAGGTTCTTCTCCTCGTCTCATTTGGGCCTCACTGTAAGAGTATATGCGGTGTCAGATGTTCCAAACTGGCGGGAAAAGTAACTCACGCTACTCACGCGATCACTTCTGCAGACGGTCCCTCTCGAGCAGGACCGATATCTGACCGGGTTGTAAAACCCGAGGCACTGAGATGAATATTAGGTTTGTTGACGCGCATATAGCTGTTACTTACCCTCTACCGAGACCAGCGACGTACGACGCCGGTGCTGGCATCGAGAGGAAAGCCAGCTTGTTTGATTTGTCTTTTGAGGCCATGATGGATGGAGTCAAGGAGCGTGGTGAGCGCTCGTCGCTGCGTTTGTTTGGCTATTGTGCCGTGTTTGTCTATACTTGGCTATGCTGTGTTTGGCTGTATTTGTGCAGCCCGAGCGTTGCCCGCCCGCCATGACGGTCAGCAGAAAACGGGTGTCGTACGTCATTCCACCTCCAGCGGCGCCGGTTCCCCGCCTGAGGCTGCCCCATAATCCAATGACGCGTATGGGCCGGTCCGCACCTCTCCTCATCCGCGACGACGACGGCCCGGACGACGTGTTCGACCCAGAACAGGACGCTGGACGACATCCACGCCATCGTCTCGGCGTCGCTTCGCTCGCCCTGGACACTTGTACCATCGTCGAAGGACGCGAGGCGCCAGAGGGGATCCTCTATTCCGGTGGGAGAGACGGACAGCTGATATCCTGGGACCTCGGCCTGCCCATGAAGAAGAGGGCGCCCGAGGGTCCATTTAGGCGCGGAAGATGGGAGGTCATGACCGGCTGGGAGGACGAGTTCGAGGACGATGATAACGATGGCAACGAGCGCGTAACGAGCGACGGCGATGTGATTGGTGACGTCCCAATGAGTTCTGCAAAGGTCAGGCGAAGACACATGCTCAGCCAACTAAACGTTCTTCCGTACGAGGGACAGTGGGAAACGGATCTACAGTCATTTAAACCCGAAACGGCGAGTCTCTTTCCCGTTTAGTTGCTATAGCAAAATTGACGCTCAAAATGTGTTATAGCCAAGTTCATTTCGTCAATGTGCTCAAATACACGACGACTGGGTGAATGACATCCTCCTCTGCAACTATAACCAGACAGGCACGTATAATCTCGTGACGCGTGGTCAGCCCGGCTGACGGATTTCCTCACAGTCGTCTCTGCTTCCTCCGATGGGACTATAAAAGCTTGGAATCCACACTTACTTCCATCCTCAGAGCCCAACGTTGTCGGTATACATGGAGACTACGTTCGCTGCTTAACCCACAGGTGCGCTGTTGGACGTGTTTCCCTTTCAATACCACCTGACACCTTTTCTCTCTGCAGTCGCGAACAACGCTGGATCGCATCTGGATCCTTCGACCGTACCATCAAACTCTGGGACCTCAATGGCTCAAGTAAATCCGAACCGCTCGCCAACCTCGTTTTACCCGACGCTACAGCCTCCACCAAATCATCCATCTACACTCTCGCAACGGATCCATTCGGGCATACCATCGCTTCGGGATCACCCGAACGTGTTGTCCGACTATGGGACCCCAGAACCGGCAAACGTGCTGGCAAACTCGTCGGACATACTGACAATATCCGTGCTATTCTTATCTCAGATGATGCTCGCTACGTAAGCCATCTTGCTTTGAATCTGATCTTGCTCTCGAGCTCTGACGTTGCATAAGCTTTTAACCGGTTCTGCAGACGGTGAGTTCACCAGATCTCTATTAACCGGCCTCGGTTCTCATGTCCAAAAGCGTCTATCAAGCTTTGGTCCCTGGCCTCTCAACGTTGCCTGCATACATTCACACACCACGCCGATTCAGTATGGGCGCTTCACTCCACCCATCCCTCTCTCGAAACATTTTATTCCGGCGACAAATCCGGACTGGTATGCAAAACCGACGTAGAAGGTTGCGCAGACGTGTCAGAAGGCGAATGCATCCTGCTGTGCAACGAGTTAGGCGAGACCGCTTCCGCGGGGATTAACAAGATCCTTTCAATGGACGACAACCTCCTGTGGACCGCTTCGGGCGTTTCCAGCATCAGCCGATGGCGTGTGCCACCACGGAGATCGGTCCGAGCTGCCGCCGTCTTACAACCGCAACACCAACTACAATACAACCACCACCAACGCTATGACGACAATTTGAATTCAAACTCCAAGGACGCTAATGTAGACCCCTTCCTTTATCACCCACCTACCGTCTCTCCTCCCCGCTACTCCCACGTACTGAATGGAAGCCCTGAATTTCCACCTTCGCAATCCAGCACACGACCCTCTACGGCTACGGCTCCCGCAGCTGGCGAACCCACGCCTCAGCCGGTTTTCCGGAACGTTAGCTCTGACATGATGGATGACTACGATCAGGACACGTCCACCACGCGATTCGGCATTCCGTTCGACAGTCTCATCCGGCTCTCCTCCCCTAACGATCCATTCCCTTACCGCCGCCCTAGGGGACGTGCGGGAAACACATATGCCGATGCTGACGTTGCGACGCTCTATTCAGCAACTTCATTCTTGTCCATTCCGAGAGGGCTTACAAATGTCAGGGTTGCCAGTGACCCTCCCACTGCCGACGGCATATTCCAGCAACGCCAACACCCGCAATCCGGATCTCCGTTACCTCCTCCCCACCCCCAAACTCTTCACCCCAATCTCCACCCTTCCCCGCGGAGCATCCACCACCACCTGTCCAGCCCTTCACTCGCCCAAACCCAAAACCACCCCGACTCGGAATCCCACCCGCATCCCCATTCCCACTTGTACCACGGACACACCATTTCTCACTCAAACACCTACCCACCAACCCATCCTCCACACTCACGGTCCAACTCTCCCCACCCCAACTCCACCACACTCACTCACTCTCGCTCGCTCAGCGTACCGCCACCTTCTCACCACCCATCCCACACACAACTCCAATTACCACCACCACCACCGCCACCGCACATCCTCTCCCCCCAAGCCAACTACGAACTCCGCGAACTCGCTTTAAGCGCAACGCCCCTCTCTTGCTCCCCAGATCATGTCATACCGGGGGACGCAGGCATCATCCGTGGGCTTCTGTTAAACGATAGGATACATGTGTTGACGGTGGATACCGCAGGGGAAGTTGCGGTTTGGGATATTGTGAGGGGGCTTTGTTTGGGGAGGTATAGGGAGTCGGAGGTGGCTGCTGCGGTCAGTGGCGTGTGTGGTGGTGGTGGTGGCGGCGGCGGCGATGCTTTACTTGGAGGGGTTGAAGGGGAGGGGGAGGGAAGCGGTGTCGCTGGGTCGGTTGGGTCTGGTGCCGGGTCGACGAAGGAGGAGGGTACTACTGGTGCGGGTACGAACGAAGGAGGGAGGGTGACGTCTGCGATGGGGATGCATATGGTGGGAGAGAGAAGCCCAAGAGAGGTATTGGAGGCTGTGAGGGAGTTGGTTGAAGGGCAGGCTGTCATTCCCAAGTGGGCATCGGTGGAGACTAGAGGAGGGGTTTTGGTCGTTCATTTGAGTGAGAGGTGTTTTGAGGTGGAGGTGTATGCGGATGAGCTTGGGTACGTGCATGAAAAGGGGTCTACGGAGGAGACGAAATGTGAGTTGGCGTGATGATTTTTGTTTGAGATTGGCGTGGATTAATTTTCTTTGCAGTGAACCTCGGAAAATGGGTGTTGAGGAACTTGTTCATCGGGTTTATCAAAGAACAACAACGAATCAGAAGGGATTTGTCAAGTTCGCAAGCAACGCCGTCTCCTACCGAATCAGTTGGGAGGGGACACGAAGGCGTACTCCACTCGCGAACCAACGTCAATGCGAACGCGCCTTCTTCATCGCCCACGCGGAGCAATCATCGCCGGAAATCAAGTTCGCCAGAGATATTTAGGCGTTTCCCGAAAGCGTTCTCGACCAACCCGACATTCAGCAGTAACGTCGTCATCTGTGCGCCAGATATGATACCCACGTTACCTCCAACTGTTGCCTTCCCGGCTGATTCGCGGCCAGCGCCTTTATCAGCGCCTCTTATTCCTATACGACCTGACGAACCCATAACCGGGAGCAGAGGTGTAAGAGCTAGGGCTGAAACAATGGATAGCAGTATCGCCAGTGGACGGAGCGCCTCCGCCGCCGCTTCCGGCGGAGCAGGGTCGAGGTCGAGTACGGCCGTTCCCGTAACGATAAGTCCGAGTGAATATTTTACGTCGTTAACGCGACGACCGAAGACGCCCAAATATCCTGGTGGTCCCTTTTTCGGAGCAAGCGGAGGGCAGCAGCAAACCGCCCCGGACGAGCACAGCCATCACCGCGACCACGGTTATGGTCACGCACCTGCAGAGGGATTAAGACCTGTTACGCCTAATGCGGGTTTAATGGGACGGTTGAAGAGCTTTGGAGGGAAAATTAGTGGGAGACCCGCGAGCGCGGCCGGTTCGACGGGGAATATGATGAAAGTGGGTGGCGGGAGAAGTGGAGGTGCTTATGTGGCTGCTCCGCCTACTTCATCGTCAACGGCTGGGGCAACAATGACTAAGATGAGCACGACGAGTGACAATCGGAAAAAGTCGGGTGTGAGTGTCTAGTGTTTTCCTTTACCTTCATTGACTGATGTAACTCGGCAGTCGCAGGATATGACTTCGAGGGACCCTGAGCGGCATGCAATTCAACAAATTCTTTCAGGTGCTTTATCCCCACCTTCGTCGAGTGAACTGCCGACGGTAGCGTTCCCCTCGCAAACGCTGGTTCTCGTCTCAGAAGAGGGATCTCCGAATCATTTGACCCTCTACCGAGGAACAGTGGCAAGTACGAGCCATGATGTGCGATTATTAGAAGACTCGATGCCGTTGTGGCTCTTGTCGTACCTGCTGCACAATAGGACGCCTCCGATGCCTCAAGTGTCCAAAGTCAGTTTCGTGCTGTTGCCGTGGGTGAGTAAGGACCCAGACGTGGAGACTTTGCCTGAACTGTTGAACACGTACGTCTCCACATTTCATTTATAAAAAAACAAGGGCATTGATTGTTTTTTTAATCCTGCAGGGCTCAATCGAAATTGACAGCAAGCCGGTACCTAAGAGTCCGGAAACTCGTCCTTCACGTAAGGATATCGTGTCTTATTTCATGGAGACACTAAATTCACTCCACTTACCCAGGTCCAAGAAAAACTAGACAAGATCAACGCATCGAGGGCAAATTCCCCACCACCGACGTCGACTACCTCTGATTCTGATGAAAAGCAAGATTCTGCTGGCAAGCAGAAACTACGCGCGGAAGACATGTATGAAATACTGTGTAACGACATCTTGCTCCCACTGGATATGACCCTCGCTGCCGTACGGCAGTACGTGTGGAAGAGCGCCGCAGAACTCAAGATGCATTATAGACTAAAAATAGGCAAGAAAAGACATCGCTTAAGCAATTAGACTTCTCTGAGTACCATAAACTTATTGTGCAATGTCCTTCCCTAGCCTTCCCTTTGCTCTTAACGCCATGTCTATTTATATGCAGTCTCGTAATTGCATTCACGTGTCTATGATGTCATCAGCACGGCTGCAAAACCTGTTACTTAGCTTCCGTCAAGTTTCAACGAGAGCATCGCACGTTTCTCACAATCTGACATGTCACATATCCCCCTATATGTACACCTGCCCGCTGATAAAGATGACATTGATGATATATTCGCACAGATTCGCACGCGATAATGCAGGCCGTGTACTGAGACTCTTCGTCCTCCTCGATGCCGACTGATAGCCGACCCCTAGTCATGCTTAAAATATTTGTACCCTTGATCAGATGGACGCCGACGAGACCGCAGTCTGACATGAAACGAGGGTGCAGTTGTGTTTTTAACGGTCCTGACTCCTGACCAAGTGCACCAACAGAAAGAGGTCAGCCGCTCCCTTTCTTTCAACTTTCTCTTTCTAAAAACTCTCATTCTTGACGTCTCATGATGATGGAACTTGCCTGGATGCGGTACCGAAATGAAAGCAACGGTCGCGGGAGTGGGAGGCGGAGAAGACTGGCCGTGATTGCATCAGTCCTGACGCTAGCGACAGGAGCTGCGCATGCCCAAAACTTGACGGACGCTCAGGTAGCGCTGGTCAGCGCAGATCTCGCTTCTGCTGCGACGCTTAGGTGAGTTTCATCATTTGCCGTGATGTGCTGTACCTTAAAATCTCTGCCGCCGCTCTGTGCTTGTTATGTAGCTGGGAGCTAGGAACGCGAGCGCAAGCCATCCTTTCGCTGAATGCGACAGGGTTCTCAGTTTATTCCTCAACGAAACTTCCGCCTCCGACGTCTATCGACGCGTTTGGCCCAGGGAATGTTTCTGGTCTAGCACCGTTCTTTGATATTGCGAGAACGACCGTGCAAAACCGTAGCGAAGTGAATGGAAATATCACAGGTCCTCAACCATTGATTGACGGCGATGGAAGCGCAGGGGATCCTGCGAGCATTGGGTTTGCGGTACTTTTGGCGAATTGGACGGGTCAGGATGCCGGACAGATTGATTATGCCGGTGCTGCAAGAGATCAATTGGAGTATCTACTCTAGGACGTACCCAAAACCCCAGACGGTGCGATATCACATCGGGTGTCCGAGGTGCAATTATGGTACGTGCTTTGATTTGTTAATCCTATTTTTAGTATTGAGCACGGAACAGGAGTGACTCTGTGTATATGGTCCCTCCCTTCCTCGCGTACTACGGAGTCATTACGTCGAATATTACACTTCTTCAGCAAGCATACACCCAAATCAAGCTGTATCGCAATTACCTGCGTGATCCCAACGCAAATGGGCTCTGGAAACACGTGTTACTCGGATCATCTGGTATTGATGAGGGACATTGGTCGACAGGTAAGAAACGGGAAGTCCATTTTCAAACTCATAAATGCTCATGCGCGCAACAAGGCAACGGATGGGCAGCAGCTGGCATGCTCCGCGTGCTCGCGACTATTAAAAATTCCAAGTATGCCAATTCCATGAAATCGGAGCAGGAAGACCTGGCAAATTGGGCGATCGAAATCCAGAACGCGATGTATTCCAATCTCGTGAGTTTAAATTTAACAGCCGTGCCTATAACGCCAGCTCAATCTATGACAGGATTCTACGTGTATATTTGCAAACTATGCCGACCAACCAGTGACATCCCCTAATTTCTACGATGCTTCTTCCACAGCATTACTCGCTAGCACCGTTTATCGGATATCCCTATTATGGTCGTATCACCATAACTTGCCCTTGGCAGAGCGGTGTCGTGGAACACTACTTTCCTCGTCCGATCCATGGTCATCAGACTCTAGCTTGAACTTCTCTATTGCGCTAGAAAACATGAATCACTTCACGCCCGACGGCTATCTTAGTCCCGTCGTCGATCCGCATTCGTACGGCTTCCAAGGAAATGTGAGCGCTGAAGGACAGGCGTTCATTATTGAACTCCAATCTGCATGGAGAGATTGGGTCTTGGATGGTGCAAAAGGCGTGAATGGCGCATCGTCAACTGCTTCGAAGTTCCAGACAGCAACTTGGATAGGGGCAGCTATGGGTATTGGGCTTATTCTTTAATTTCTTAAACATATTTGTAATACGGAATCTTGGATCTCTCTCGACTCGAGTCTAATCCGTGCAGCCCCGCTAACGCATGTGTGGGAGCCAACATGATCAAACAACCGGGGGCTGCCTGCGATGACGGACGTGGTCAACAGTAGAAAAGAGCGCGTTCCATGATGTTTCTTTGAATTTTTTGGAAGGCCCAAGGTCGGAAGGGCGTTTAGTTTGAATAGGAGGTAGAGTCACGTGAACCGTGGTCGGAGTAGGAAGAGATAAGATAGGCCAGCTGATAGTGATCGAATTAAGGGTGTGCGAGCAAGGTAACTCACTCAAACAGCGTAGATCTTTTAACTTACCTTTCTTCAACAGCATGGCTTGGAAATATCAAGACCACCGTCAACAGTAAGGTACGCGATCAAGGTAAAAGCCGGCGTGACCGGTTGATCTGTCGTGTACGTGACATTCACAATCTGATTAACTCGGCCGACATGATTCCAGACGCCAACCGACTCGCGCATCTTGCTCCCCACCAGCGCGCCGAATTTACTGTCACAACCAGATTGTTTTCTTGCCTTGTTACAGAATCTCTGTTGCATGCGCTCTATTTCCCTCTCTCAGGTTCCAGTGCTGCGGGCTTCGCGCTGATCTTACTTCGTGACCCATCCAAGGCCTCGGCTTCTCCAAATGCGAGCACCAGCCAGATCACCGATGCCTTGGCTTTGATACCCCTGCAAGGCGCCCCTATACTGACCGATGATGATGACGGGTCAACGATCCGAAAAATCGCGCTTTTACACTCATTAGACATGGATCCGTTGCCGCTCGTGATTTCCAAGTATGATCGGCCACATTCTCAGGAAACCAGCAATTCGGTCGCTTTGAATACGGCTATCCTGAACACACTCAATACCCACGGCTGGTTTACGCAAACCAAGAATCAGCTTGAACCTTGTTCGGATCCGGTTTTTTTTTGGAGGAGTTATGCCAGATACGCAAATCTGACGGACAGCTTGACGGGAGAAATTGCACACGAGTTCGCTAATTCTGTTAAATGGCAAGGTGTGTCTATTTCGTAGCGATCCATACCGATCTCACGACAGAAATAGCATATTCATACCGACGTCCGCCAGAGGCTCCCTCATTCGACTCTTCAAGCATTGAGTGGGAGCAATCTGTTGTCGAGGGACATCCTCTACACCCGGTTCGCTGTGGTTTAATGACATACTGACGTGTTCTCATAATTTGAAAGATGCACAAGATGCGCTGCTTCTTGCCTCCTATACCTGATTACGCACCAGGGACATATGACTTGTATCATGTGAAACTGCGGCTCGTGTCAGCTCCCAAGAGCCAACTTGAGATAACGGACGATTTCGAGAAATATATGGAGCCCATTATCGAGACTGCTTCGCGTAATGCTGGCACAGAGTTAAAAGTTGCAGTAGATCATTTGATTATACCGGTCTTCGAAATACAGATCGCGCATATTCAAGACAAGTTTCCAGACATAGAAGTGTTGCCCTCGGAATTCGCAACGCCAGCTCTCGCCCAACTCAGTATTCGGTATGCTCTCTATACGTATCGTGAGTTTATTTCAACCCTTCATTTCCAGTACTGTCCAGATCCCCGATGCTTCTGACAGGTTTTCGCTCAAGTTGGCCCTTGGTCTCCAACTTACCCAAGCCAAACGTCTCATCTACCCGGACGCTGCGTATCTCGGTCCTCGCTTCTGTGCACAAGTTATCCCGTACCTCAAACTTGACCCTAACGTTATCATTGTTGCTAAAGACTTGGCAAGTGTGGTGTATGCCCATCCGGACCCGGACATTGCGGGGCATTGTGGTGCCATCATCCGAGAGGCTCACGAGATTAACAGTGAAGAAAGGGGAGAGAGGGTCATCGTATGCAACGCATTGGTCGAGAGCGGGCATGCAGGGGAGGGAGGTCATTTACCTGCTGTTATTCGCATCTTTCAATTGGATACAGTAGAAAAGCGACGGAATTGGCTCGATAGGTGCAGTTTACTGCTATTCCGTGGCGAGCTCTGACTATATCCTTTATAGGTTTGTTCGGCTGTTTTTTCAGGCGTTCTTGCCGCCATTAATCCATAATGGCGTTGCGTTCGAATGTCATCCACAAAATTGCTTGGCGCGCTTTGATCTGAAAACCAAAGAATTACGTGGCTTCGTCGTACGGGACTTCGGAGGGATTAGCGTACACCCTGAAACGCTTTATGCTGCAACCGGCGTCGAGCTAGACTGCCTTCCAGGGGACCCCGTTGCTGTCCATGATCTAGACCAGATTTACTCTGCAGTATATCACGCAGGAATTCACAATCATCTGCAACGACTCATCCGCGTCCTTGACTTGCATTATACTGGTGAAGGATGGGAGATTGTGAGACAGCATCTAATGCAACTCATTCCAAAAGACCACGGGTTATACAAAGCGTGGTTATCTTCGGAAAGAGAAACGGTAAAGTGTCTCCTACGAATGAGGATAGAAAAAGTGGACAAATATGTGAGCAAATGTTTTCAATTTCTATGCCTAGTTACTTATGTCCGGATTCAGTCTCTCTGCACTCCAGTCCCCAATCTTATTGCCCACAACTTTAGGGCGAATACCGGTCTCTCGTAACGCCTATAGAATCTCTTTGCTAGATGACGATAAATATCACATTATTTTTTTTCGTATAGATTTAGATACCTTTGCTACTCCATATAGAGAATTGTTAAGCTCGAATTAGGTCGGGAAATGCGCTGGTCACCATGCAGTTAGCGTTTCGATTCATGGTATCCAGAGGACCTGAGAAAAAGTAGTGGAGCCTGAGAAAGTAGGAGGTTGCAACCTTCCGCCGGAACCACGCACAATTTGCACTAGCTGGACGTCAATGTTTCGCGTTTTGTGGGTCTATCAGATGACAGGGAGAAGAATTCGCATTCCCGGATGATATCGCAGCTTCAGCGTCCCGAAGGCAATTCACGAACCACTGGCAGCAGACGAAGCTTGATTTGGACCTGACGCGGTGCCAGAGAACGGTGTTACCGCGGACCATGCCAGTGGGTAACTCGTTAATTAACCAACCGTCTCAAGCTCACGATACTTCTCATCCGTAGCGTTGCGTCGCAAGTTAATGCCTACCGTTAACTACTGAAATATGTTCGTAACACTTTCGTCGCCAGAGGGATCCCCATGATTAGAACTTCAAGGTTCCGTCAGTGATGAGACACGTCTGCACACTTACGTAGACCCACGGGACGAACCGAAAGTATTCAAGGCTAAAGTTGGGACACCGTCCCCAAGGCAACTCATGGCCCGTTCATAGTTAATAACTACCTCGAAAGACATCTGTTCGTTGACTAGTACAACGTCTAGGCCTGTGATCTTTTTCCTCGGTGCGCAGTCTTCATTTCCATTATGCTTCATTACTACTGACTCAAGGCACAGTCAGAAACCGATCGCCGCAGATAAATCAGCTTCTAACCGAAAACGTGGGCATGCCATTTGTCCCGACGCTCTACAAAGTGTTCACAAATCCTGCACAACGTATGATCACGCCATTGACCTGACGAATTCAGTTGTTTTCCGGCCCGCAGTGAATCCTCCTCGGCTTAGTCTCGCTGTTCATAGAGTGAAGACCTCCTAACTTCGAATTAATCCTTATTTCCGACGTTTAAGGACGGCTGCATGGTCCTGTGAGCTACATGAAATCGTTCTGGCGCCGCGGTGCACCATTATGGCGGTCATCAGAGACTATTACGTTGTCCCGGCTAACCCAGTATATGAATATATCAGGTCCTCCGCATTTTCATCAATCAATCTTCATGATCGTGTAAATACGTTCCTTATAAAGACCAACTGTTGTGAAGGAAACCCATATGAGGATGTGTTGAAGTCAGCGTACGCGTAACAGCCCCTGAGGACATAAAGAATCGGAGGATTTTGATTTAGTAATCGCATAACATAATGAGTATTCATAGACGGCGGAGGTTAGGCGGACATCGTGGGGCCATGGGGAATCAAACTGCTGATGTTTTCTTCGCTACGCATTACAATCTAAAAAGCAGTACGTACAGTACCGCTGCTTTGCATGTTGTCGCCTCGACTCGTACTCTCTTTTCTGTAACTTCTTTGGGCTCCCAGTGAAATCATGGTAACTGTGGGAATGGAACACTAGCAACCGACACTAAGGACAGGAACCAATACATAAGATGTTATATAACAAAGGCTTTTCAGAGTCGCGATCCGCGGCATCGTTTACACAGATCTTCACGCGTAAAACATGCCACAAAGCCGGCCCTTTCCTGAGCTAAAACGCCGTTCATATTTGTTCCGGTCATCAAAAGGACCTAAGACACCCTAATACCTGCATCCACCTCGATATCTAGCTCTTGCAATGCCTTGACACCCCGTGCGACCCAATAAGCCTTAGTCAATTCATCGTCAAACCAGAGCCCCCGACGCATCAACACATCTCCAGTTACCTCCTCGCGATTTCCTACCGGACCCTGACTGTTCAGATCGTTGTTTTTACCCTCTGTCTCCACGCTTGACTCGCAGGGTATATCAGCGCTTTCAGCTGTCTCTGCCGATTGCGGTACCAAGTGCTTTGTATTCTTCGACACCTCTACATTCTTTGCCTCGCTTCCCCACAAACCTCCCTGTCTGACCCACGCGCCGATATTACTTTCCCACTTCACTGCATCTAGCACGCCTACGACAGCAAGCAGCGTACAGTCAAACTCTTGCCACCAATGATAAGTAATCCCTTCCGTCCCATTCGCGGTTTGGCCTTCGTCATTCGCCACACTCGACGCCATCCGCTTCTGCTCTCTGGCTCGGGCTAACTTCTTTTTATGCGGACGCTTCCTTTTCCTCGTGCTGGATGTTACAGGTTCTCCTTCTCCTTCAGACGTCTCCGCGATTTGCTCAGCTTCCCCATCAGCATCGTCTTCTTTGCCGGTAGCAAAACCTTCTTCCATGAGCGTCGCTTGGGAGCACGCTTCCTTTACTTCTAGGTCTTCTTTAATTGCTTGCCTCAGGTGAAGAGCGGCAGTAAAGTCTGCATCGCGCATTTCAGCTACGTATTCTTTGATGCACATGTGATTCCAGGGTTGTAACTGTGCCTTGAGAGACGAATCATCAATGAGCAACGTCGTGTGCGCGGAATGTATTGTTCGGGACTGGACGGATGACGGCGCATCAGTTGCCGAAGGCCTCGACTCGCTTATTAGAGTTTCTTTTGGCGCGAAGAATGCCCACGGCTTCGCTAAGTCTTTTGTCGTCTGCGTCTTGCTGTCTATAAATAGTAATTCGAGTAAGACGCGTGACTTAGAGCTCCGAGCCTCGAAAATAAGAGTAATAATTGAAC
>WION01000293.1:0-65631 GCA_015039365.1 Amanita rubescens
TTCTTGCTAGCATACTTCGATCACTCGGTTTAACAAGGCTGGCGAACATATAGGATGTATTAGCGCACACAAACGTGTAAATTGACGGATGGTATCAATATAGGACAAGCCTGGGTCATCCAAGACTGATCGAGGCATCTTTTTGAGTGAAAATCGATCGACTCTGACTGTCCTTCATTCGATCGTCTTTGAGCATCCTGTATTGCACATCGATAACCATCAGCTAAATTCACGAAATATGCACACCTAGAATCTATTCGCGCATCTTCACCTTCAACGGCTAGCGCAGCCTGTGGCGTCTTTGCATTGATGACCTAACGAGGTTTCATCATTCGGCAGTGCACGAATCGAATGGACCATCTTTGGGAACACAACTCACATAATGGTTGTCGCAATGAGGGCAATACTCATCGCTTTCCTCGTATTCGCTCATGTCCTTTCTGAATGCTTTCTTGCACTTCTTGCAGATGAAGGCCATTTCTGCAGTCTTCTTTAGAAGATGATCTTGTGTTCATGCGTGACATTCGGCGCATATCAAAACCATTGTTTTGCAACAAGGCGCGCGTATTGATACCTGCGCGTTCAGAATATGCTTGCTATGAACATAATCAACGGTATTCTTTACCACGACCAGAAATCATCACTCACACACTCGACAGTATAAACGAATCGATGTGTTGTCACAGGCCCGGAATGAACCTGTCACACGAAACTTCAATGCACTATTTTCGGTTGCGACAAAGATGTGAGTTTAATCTTCTGTCATGGTAATGGAATAGACCCCACGACAGGAACTAATTGAAACTTGCGCTTCTGTATAAGGAGCTGGTCAGAAGTGACTCGGCAATTCGACCTTGGTTTGTCTGTCGCTTTCTCAAACCACAGGCGGAGGAAACGCGTCAAGGGCCACTGTATGTGCCACTGATCATCCGCCACTGGTCCGTCATGCTCTGCCCTGTTTCTGGCATTACGTATTAACTGGGCTTCGGATCAAGGAAAGATTGGACGGTTTTTACATCGCCGAACGAATTGGGATGGGCTGATGGTGAAGGTTCTGGTTGGGAACTCGGTGAAAACCAAGACGACTCGGACGACGTAGAAATTCAAGGTGCATACTTCATCAACAATCTACCTATTTCAAGAATTCGGCTGCAACATTATCTTTCCATTCATTTTTGGATTTCCTATATCTGATCTTCGGTCTGGGATATTTAGCTCATATCGAGCATGGATCTTCTTCACTGGACTTGACAATTCAAAAGCAAATAATAGAGCGAGAGGATAATAGACGGGACTTGGCTTCAGAACTTCAATCATTTTTCATGCCTCCATGAAAGGGCGGATAACTTTGTAATAATAATAAAAGCGAACAAAGACGAAAAAATCATGTCAAGCAAGAAGAATGCTCAAATCATTTGGACCCAAAACGGATTTCTTGATCAATTAAATCTCTGTCTTTCTGTCTGTCCTATAGTAACTCTGTGCGTCCGTTTATACAAGTTTAAATTGCACTGTACTCTCGAGGACTGTCAGGCTTCACATCGCCTGGCACAAAAGGAGCTATTGTCTGCAATTCCCAGAAAATGTTCCAGAAGTTGGTACCCCGATTGAATGGTTTTTCGGGCCAGCGCCCGGCGTTTGTTGAAATGTCAATAATACCTAGAAGAAAACAGCCGTCGCGCCCATCGGCGTTTGATGTAATTTCCATAGCCTGTCATCTTCAGCGCCCATTCCAACTCGTACATTGAGACGAGTCGCTAGGGGAACTGCCGTTCGATTCGGGTTCGTTGTAGTCATTCCATGTCCTCCCGGGCGATTATTCAGGGGAAACGACTACCTTCTTGTGATACAAGTTTCAAAACAGAAAGCAGACTGCATTGCTCTGGGCGTTACCTCCGGCGGTCTTTCGCTTCATTGGTTAATTACCGGCGCCCGACGCCATTATTCGATGCTCGTACGGAGGCGAGATGGCTGGTCGCTTCCTACGGGGATTAATGCTACCTCAATTGAGTACGTATTCCCGCTGTTATAATAACGACTGTATTCCTCCAAGGGACTAAACTATAACTTAATCTATCTTCTGACACGGGACGGTTCGATTTCCCGAATGACAGTGTCCGTAAGGTTTCAGCCGACGGAGTCGGCGCTTTCAGCAGACAGTCTGCGCAACTGTAATTTGTATTATGTCTTGCGGACGAACCAAAATATTTTTTATGTTCTGATGATCGTGAAAGGGGATCGAGACCGCTGGTGCAAACGCTGTCCAACCCAATATGGAGCATGGCTTCGCTGTTCTCAAGAGAGCCGACCAAGCCCAAAGCGATGCTTGTCATTCGGTTGCACGACCGGCGACAGAAAACTCCCGAACATGGCCCTTGTCTAGAAATAGACGGAATGTATTTTTGCGCGCCCGAATATACCGAGAGAAGGGAATTAGTCGTCACTGGTCAATGACGAAGAGTGGTCCCCCTACCTTGCCTTTCACGGTACTATTGCTTCATTATGCATGTCTTTCCCAAATATTAGTGCGATGTGATGGTCATGAGATTTTAGGGGCGCCGCGCGTCTCCCGATTTGCGCTCCAACCTTACATCTACGAAAACATGAGTGTAGCATCACAAACTTCTTGGTTTGAGGGTCAGCGGCTGGGTTTTAGTTCCAGTGATAGAAGACGCGACTACGATACCAAAATTCTTAGATGATTGCAAACAGGCTTGACACAGAGAGCCGGATAGACAGAGCTAGGGGGTTGCATGGTCATCCACAGCTGTACTCGCTGGCATCCTTCATCGGACGCCTTTAGCTACCAGCCAGGAGGTTTTCGTCCAGGACGGTGGGCGGATATTAAACTCAACGAAGAAACGTGCGGCTTCACCTGTTTTTAGAAGCAGGATCGCAGTAAATTAATCCATTGCATTGTAAGAGACAAGAGTCCAGATATTATTGTGGAATAATGCACATGGGGGTCAATTACTTGACATCATTTTAAAATACCAGGACCAGGACCGGTGTTTCAAGTGTAGATCCGAGTCGGCGTGCGGCGTGGTGAGAAGAGCGCGTCGGGGATTTTTGACACGGAAGCGGCCCGGATTTAGTTCAAAGCAATAGGGGAGCCAGAGCAGTCAACGTTAACAATCAAAGCACCTGGATAGCAGATAATGAGTTTGATAAGTTATAGGGAATCAAACAAATGATCATTTATGCAGAACGGGCGCTGATTCGTTGGCTTGAAAATTCCTGAAATATAATTTTGTGAATGAGAGTTTTAAGCCCCAAAGCTTGTAGAGAAAATTGAGGCGGAGAGGTCGGGTTTGAGAGCGGTGAGGCGCGCGCACTGGTGATGTTGCAACTTGCGTGTGAAGGTCAGTCACAACTTGCTGGTACCTCATACCTTCACGAAATATGTCCACCCGGCGCCAGCCTTCAACAACTTCGCTCTCGAAATACGCAAGAGCTCACTCTCCAATACCACAAAACCGCTCCCTCGATTTCTGTAACGCCTTCTGGGGTCTCAACGATGCTGGTGTCGATGTCCTCTTCGCCCGCATGCGCGGCGCAGTGAGGACCATGGACGAGCTCAAGACCTACTGGAAGGAGCGGTCAGTCTCCATCTGCGCTTCTGTTAGCCCTTCTTCTCTCTTCTGATACAAGTTGTAGCGCTATCATCGAAGAAGATTACGCTAAGCGACTCGCAAAGTTGGCTAAGATGACATTAGGCAGGGATGAAATTGGGTATGTATTTCTCAGCCGTGGAACCTCTGCATCACTACCTTCAGCCTCTTGGCTGGACCACATGGTTCAGATGGAAATAGAGTTGATGGTGTTTTCTCCATGCGAAGAGTGCAGAGTCTATGACACCAAATGAACCCGTGCTGACATTACAATGACAGAGAATTACGCAACTCGCTGGATACTTTACGCCTTGAGACCGATAAACAGGCCGGATACCACATGACCCTTGCCCAACAAATAAGAAATGATCTGGAATCTCAAGCGACGATATTTTACAACAAACAGACGCATCATAAGAAAGCATACCAATCTGTAATCGAGAAGGAATTTAAAGCCAAGCAGGTCCAGGAGTCATATGTGGTCAAAGCCCGCGACAAATATGAAGCAGATTGTGTCCGCATCAACTCCTACTCTGCTCAATCGAGTATCATCCAAGGCAGAGAGCTCGAAAAAGTTACTCAAAAACTCGAAAGAGCACAGCAAACGGTTCAAGCCAATGAACGCGATTTCGCCAACTTTTCAAAGGCGCTTCAGGATACTGTCCAGAAGTGGGAACAAAACTGGAAATCTTTTTGCGATGGCTGCCAGGATCTAGAAGAACAACGTATTGAATTTATGAAGGATAACATGTGGGCCTATGCTAATGCTGTATCTACTGTCTGTGTTGCCGATGATGAGGTGGGTGTCATTCTAGTTGGGATCCTCCTCCTTCTGATGGCACTACAGTCTTGTGAGAAGATGCGTCTTGCCCTGGAACTATTGGAACCAGACCGGGATATGGAGAACTTTGTACGTGACTATGGAACTGGAAATCAAATACCAGATCCACCCCAATTTGTGAATTACAATACCCCAGATGCCATTCCTTCATCTTCATCTAAACCCATCACACGACCGGCCCAATACCTTCGCGCTTCTCAGAGGGAGAGGGAATTGCCAAGACAGGCACCTGCACCAGATGACGAGCCTTTCGTTAATACAGCCGGCATAGGTGCAGGAGGTGGTTTGAAAAGAGCAGAAACCCAGACTCAGGATCAGACACCCATCAACCGGCAAGGGACTCAGAAGAACGGTTTTTCCCCTGTGCCTGCCCAGGTCAACGGGACGTCTGCATCGCCTATGGCGTCTTCTCCTGAACCTTTACCTGATCAACTATCTAAAAGACGTTCAATGGCTTATCAAAATGCAGAACACTCGTCCGCTAGAGCCTCGAGCAAACCTGATCCTCAAGCCGAGCCGATCGATCCGACGGCAGAAACGTTCATCAAGGTTGGGAATTCTGCATACAAGGTCGATCTAAGCAAGGATCCACAACACGCTGGCCCATCAAGCAGTCGTGCGAGTGCTTCTCTCCCCATGAGGCCAGAGAGCAACATTGATCCGTTGGCGAGACAGCTGGAGGAACTCAAGATCGCGGTACAGAACTCCGGTAGTGGAAGACGCAATACGGTCGTCAAATCGCCACAAGATGCGAGGCCTGCGCAGCCCTCACACCGTAAGAGCCTTGAACCGATCGCGGGTTCTTCAGCACTATCTCCGCCAGGATCTAACCCCCCAAACCAGGGGTCAACGCCGAACCGTGATTACCGCAATTCCGCAGAGTTCGTTGTCGGGGCACACCCATCGGTATCGAGATCTCCCTCTCCCTCTCCAAATGCACCGACGGCGGCGTTTATGGTACCTAAATCGGCCAGTCCACATTCGGGGACTGATGTGCAGAGAGTGGTCTCTGAGTACGGGCAATCGTTACCCGGTGAGCGGAGTCGTCCAAACAGCAGGCGTTCGAGCCACATTCCACAAGGGAGCACGGGTTCCGTGAATCTTGTGCAGCAGGGTCAGAATCTTGCAAGTCCGCCAAGTCAACTTGGGCATGTCGCACATGGTGGATCTCGCAGTGCTAGTCCCCAACCTCCGGTATCCAGAGGCCCTAGTCCCGGGCCCAGCAGGAATAGCTACATCGCCCCGCCGCCCCCGCCACCGAACATTAACCGTGCTCCGAGCCCGAATAGTGTTGGCATCGCGCTGGATCCCAGCGGAAGGGTGCTTCATGATGATATGGCTCGCTGGTACGAACAGCAGAAGCAGCAACAGCAACACCCACAGTATCAACAGAGGCCCATGCCGCAGCAACAGCAACAGCAGCAACAGCATAGTACGCCTATTTCCACGGCGCCTCCCAGCCAGTCAATGATATGGAGACAAAATACTGCCAATAGTCATTCGCCGGTCCCGCCGAGTCCGATACAACCCAATTATGCAAATATGACCCAGGCGGCGCCTGCCTATCAGCCTCCTGCACCTGCAGCTGCACCTCCTACCCCCCAGGGTTACTTACCATCACAACCGGCCTATAATTCACCTATGACATACCAGCCACCTCCACCTGTACATCAAACGTTGCCTCAACAGCAGCCAATGTATCCATACCATGCTGCGAATGGGGTGCAAAGGGGTGGTTCTCTGGGTGGTACGGCGCCTTACTATACAAATGGAATGAGTCAGCCTCAAGGCGTCTATGGCGGTGGGCAGATGCATCACCAATCACAGCAGCAGTTTGGTACTCCCCAAAACTCTTATATGGATAACAGGCTAGTGGGGCGGTCACCCTCACCACAACCGCCTCCCATACAAACGATGCCTCCATCTCAGCCGATGTCACAGGTGCTTCCTCACCAGTCGCAGATGGGGCGGGGCACAGGTCAAACGACCGAGGAAGGCGCTCCAATCCTGTTTTACGGTGAGTTTCATTAATGGTGTTTGAGAGATAATAAGCGGCTGACGATTACGTAGTGAAAGCGTTATACGACTATGGAGCGACGATCGAGGAGGAGTTTGATTTCCAAGCTGGAGATATCATTGCTGTGACTGCGACGCCTGAGGATGGATGGTGGTCAGGTGAACTGCTAGATGAAGCGAGGAGGCAAAAGGGACGGCATGTATTCCCGAGCAACTTTGTGTGTCTGTTCTGAGAGGCGACGGACACATGATTTGCGCGCGTGGCGGCTGTACATACATCCATATAGCATTCTAGCTGTTCTTACCCTGAGCCGGATGACGTTTTAAAATGTAATCTAATTGTTGTTGGCCGGTGCCGCAAGTGAAATCTAAACGTGATATTGATCTTGTCATCCACATCTAAAACAATAAAAAGGCCCTGCGGTTGCTTTCGCCTAACTATTCCTCGATCCTGCAACCCTTCATGTCGATGCGCGCTACTACCTCGCTTTATGTCCACCCAGAGCTCACTGACTCCGAGGTCTGGGATAAACCTTCATCTTCTGTCCGTTCAGCCCCCGCACCGGGTCGCATCAGCAAAACTGCTGTTTTCGCTACCGTCGCAACAATTTCGTTGGCCGCTGCATCGGCAATTACAGTTGTTAAAACTACGGGCATAGGAAAACTTATACGAGAGAGGTGAGCATCGATTAGCTTCTCGGTCGTGGTCGCTGATGACTGACTATATCGTGCACAGTCCATTTGCCCAGCAGTGGCTATAGTATTTAATATCATACCTCTGCCAGCGCTATCACCACCGTCATCGCGTCAGGGTCTCATGTATCCCTTGCGAATCCGCCACCTAAACCCCCCTCATCGGATCTACCACGCCGCATTCGTTTATCTCATCTTTCAGCCTCGTGTATTTTGATTATCACTCTTTTTCAGTCTAGTACCTGTATGCATAATTGGCAGCATCACCACATGGCCATTCTCGTGTATGTATTTGTACTCTCTCCCATATTCGTACATGTCATTTTTTTTCATCTTCTTTTGTGCATGGTTAGGGATATCTAAGTACTTATTATATATCACAACTGTCCTATCCTCTGCTGCATCTTTTCCTTTACGGTCTGATACGCACTCATGATTGTTTGCTCGTTAATGACAATCTCTGTCGTATCTGGTCTTGGCCTGCTAACTCGTGATGCGATTGCCGTAGAGTCCGTGTCCACGATGATGCTGGTAGGCTCGGATCAGGCGGTGCCAAGAAGGAGAAGAAAAGAAGGAGATTCACCCGTTATCCACCGTCTCGTCGAGGCACAGAAGTACAAGATCCAGATTCTCAAGTACGCCTCGCTTTTCTAGCGAGTTGCGGAGAAGCATGGTAAGTGCTTCGAAGAGCGAGTTGAGTGCGGTAGATAGCATAAGCTCATTCTCTAGCGGGCTGGCGATGAAGTAAAGGATGAGGTCAAGAGAATGCTTGTACACCGCCAGGTGCGAGTCATAGAGGATGATATCGCCTGTCCGCGCGGTCGTTGTTGTTAGGGCATACATAGCGAGTCGGAGGACCGTTACCTCCTGATTTCTTGGTCTTTTGCCATAGTCCCTTCTCAAAAGCCTTTTGCTCTTTGACAGATTGGAATTCTTTGGACTCGCCCTGTGGATGACTCTTTGGGTTGTAGTACTTTGCGAGGACGCGGTGGCCTTCGGAGTCGAGGATGATGAAAGCCTGGATACTGTAGAGGGAAAGGTTCATGACTGGGCGTGACACTGATGTACTACGCGGCTGCCATGACACGCTTCAAACTTGTATTCTTCTCTCCAAATTATAGTACTCGCGCTATTCTCGAACATTTATTTCAAAAGTATCCCGCTGAGATAGGCAAAATCGGGGAGTATGAGCAGTGTGCTTTTATCTCACGCGGAACTGGTCAGTCTGAGATGTATTAATGTCCGGGGTGGTCAGCGCTTCCGCACTGATGTAATACTGGTGTGTTTAGGCCAGTTCAAGGCCACTGCAGCGGCTAATCCGACGTTGGGGACGAAGGGTGTATTAGAAACGGTGGAAGAGGATCGAGTCGAGGTCCTTATTAACGACAAGGGTGATGTGAGCAAAGCGATTGAGGAACTCAAAAAGGTTGGTTTGCGAGTTTGCACCTGGTTAATAGGCCAATGCTCTGTTCACAGGTGCATCCGTACGAAGAGCCAGCTTATGACGTTTATCGCCTAGAAGACGTGTGATTATTGGGAGCTTTGCGCTTTAAATAATAGTTGACACGCATCAGCATCTCTCCTGCACCGTCATGGTGTTGTTAAGTGGACTTGCTCTATCCCTGCTCTCGCTCGTCCCGATTACTTATTCTTGCTCTGGTCATGAACACCAACACCACCAGAGACTGGCTCCCTCGTCTCCATTAACACCTCCCTCGCGTCCTTTGCAGTGGGGAGATGTCAATATCATACATACTACAGACACGCATGGTTGGCTGCTAGGTCATCAGAAACACTCTTTTCCTGAACCCAACTATAGGTGCGCACTCATCTCTACGGTTCTGCGCGTCGTGTTCATTGCAAATTCACGCGCCAGCGGAGACTTTGGCGACTTTTTCTCGTTCGTGGCTCCATATGAAGAAGATTGCCCATGTAAGTCTCGCCAGCCTTAGCCTTCTGGAGCTATTTAACGCCTTTTAGGAACGTGATGTCGATCTCTTGTTGGTTGACACGGGTGACTTGCATGACGGTGCGTCGTGGGTTTAATTCTAAGCTGCATGTGTCACGGTGCATATAGGTACCGGCATATCTGATGGATACCCGCCTGGAGGCGTGGATGCTCACGACGTAAGGACGCTTACTTTGATGAAACGCTTTTTCTGACGGGTTACCTGACAGTCAAACGAATTCTTCAAGGAACTCCCTTACGATGTCCTCGCAATCGGCAAGTAAGTGCACAGAATCTGAGTCTTTTTCAGGTTAATGATTGTCGGACCAGTCATGAGTTGTATGTCTATGCGAACACGTTGGACATGTACGTCACCCCCTTTGGATGTTCATGTAAATGTCCTAATGCCCATTTAGGTACCGAAACTTTGTTCCGCGGTACAAGGGACGATATCTGTCTTCGAACGTGAACATAACCATTACAGACCCGAACGGCAATCCCATCAGCGTACCAGTTGGAAGCCGATATCTCAAGTTTCATACCACAAAGTAGGTTCTTTTCGGTTATCCCTTATTCATTATTCCATTCAGGGGTCGACGGGTGACAGCGCTTGGTGTTATCTACGACTTCACCGGTAACGCGCAGAATACAACTGTACAAAAGGTCGAAGATATGGTTAAGGAAAACTGGGTGAGGATCCTATAACAGTATTGTCATTTTTCGGCTCATGGGGCTAGTTTGCTGAGGCTATCGCAGATGAACCCGACTTTTTCTTACTTACGGGGTGAGCTCACTTTTAATTTGACACTGCCAAAGCGAAATTAAGCCATTGCAGTCATATGCCCATTGCAGGAGACAAATGTTGGTCAAGTAGCATTCATAGCAATATCAGGCGCTTAGTCTCTTCAAGGGCCTTGTGTGTTTAACGCCATCCGTGCGGTCCATCCGCATACCCCCATCCTGATTTTTGGAGGTAAATGGCTCAAATCTGTTCGAGGTGGTCTCTGATCCATGTATTTTAGGTCATTCACATATCCGTGATTGCAGTGAGCGTCAATATATTATATTATTATATTCGTTTAGTCCTGCCTAGATCAGCTTGATGGGCGTTCAATGTCATTGGAGAGTGGCCGCTATATGGAAACAGTTGGTACGATAGCTGTGCCATACTCTTTTTGCACGCGCTAACCCTTATTCAGGCTGGATGTGTACGTATCGGTTCTTGTCGTTAATGCGCATCAATTCATCAGAAATCATATGTAGCTGTAAACCTCACCGCACCCGATGTTCGGGGAAACTTGTCATTCAGTAGGCGATACCTTGACGCTAATCGTGTCACATACGAGGTGATCTGATTATCCCTTTGCGGTACCAACAGTTGTTGATTTATCATGACAGTATCATACGTCTCGATCCGATCGTGTGTTTGACACGGCGCAAGGGAAGAGCATAACGAAAGGCTTGCAGGGTTTGTGGGAGAGATTCAATCTCTCATACGTATATGGCAACGCTCCTCAAGATTTCACCTTAACCCGGTAAGCGATCGCCTGCATTCGGAGGTAAAAGGGTTAAATGTCGACCAGATCTCCTTATCCGTCAAATGCTTCCATATTGTCAGAACTCATCGACAAGGTATCTCGCATATAGCTCTATTCTGCCCCCAGACTAACCCATATGCAGTACCAGGCACTACCCTATGTCCTTGCTCTGAACAACACTCGAGCCAGCATACCCAACATCATCATTGTTGGCGCAGGCTCGCAGCGATTCGATATCTTCGCTGGTCAATTTGATAGAAATGATCAATTGACCTCGTCCCCTTTCAAGGACAGTTTCTTGTACATCCCCAACGTGAAAGTTTCAGTTGCCACGCAAGTTCTCCCGTATCTGAATAACCAGCCGTTGCATAAGAGAGATCTGTACGAGTTAGAGGGGCTATATGGCAAGGGCGACGTGATCCATATCTATAATGCTTGGTTAAAACACATGAACGTAATGAACTCGCTGGAGGGTCGGGTTAGCGATAACCTAACGCCAGGTTATGTGACTCACGACGTAGGTTCTATCATTTCTGTCTCCCGCCATGCGATTAATCGGCTCTTGATTATTCTTAAGTCCTGCCCGGGCGTCGGCGACGATATCCCTCACACGCCTATTCCTTACCATGATACCCCGACCTGCATCGGCACGCCTGCGCCCAACCTTGCAGACGACGCTACACTCGACCTCGTATTTGATGACTTTTTCTCAGTCCGACGTGCTTCGTGCCTTGAATACGTTCCAGAAAGAGATGGTGTATACCAACACTGATGTTAGGAAGTACAGTCCTGTGTTGATAAACGAGGTATGGGGTCTTTATGCGCAGGCGAATTGGAATTAGATGTACTACACGATGTGATCATAACCCTGCATCAATGCCGAGTCCGAATCATCAATTGCACGCTTGACAACATTCGCTAGTTTCACCTATCAATCTGCTGATCCAGCCATATGACTCAAGAGGATACGAGATCAGGAGCTTACGCCCGCAACAGGAATCGGGTTTTTACCAGTAAATTACTGTGGGTCTTCAACCTCAGTATCATCAGGAACACTACCCACAGCATTAACTCTGGAGTCATCAAGACAAGTACTAGTACAGGTATTCTTCCCTGATGCTTCTAGGGCTTCCCAGTTAAGGACGTCCAACTTCGTGGAATATACTAATTTGTTCAGCTTCAAATCATCTGGGACTGCTCCGGCGAGTTGATTAATTGTGACTTTAAAACGATATATCTCGTCTGCGACCTCTTCACGCGCATCAATATTATCGTCGAGGTCTAGCCAACACACCTCGAAACCGCGATCGGCAAACGGGAGCGCGTGAGAACCACCAAAGTCCCAGTCGAGGAATGACTCTGGCGGAATTAACTTTAGAGAGAAAGCCGAACATGCCTCACTATGACGTTCCGCCAAATCGCCGTGCCGCAACATGAAGGGGTACTCGCAGTTGTATGGATGAGCTATAAAATCGTGCCTCTTGCTCTTCACGCGCTCGAATGCCTCTTCAGGCGTCAAGTTGGAAAGCCCATTACTTATCTCCCGTCTGAATTCTGTTTCGTGAGCTGAGAGTGTGCCCTTGTGCAACAGTTGATCCATGTAGTGGAAATCGCGGTCAAAGACAGACTGAACGTATTCTTGCACAGAGCCGTACCTGTGTGGAATGTGGGCATGTATTGCAGATGAACGAGGGTCCAATGTTGTAAAGACCGAGGCTTTCGACAACCCCCTTAGTATACGATATTCAGCTTCTGGGAATCACGTAGTCCAGGTCAGGCTTACTCTACCATTGGTAACGTCCACACCATACATGCGGAGCCGTCTGGGCTGATTCCACCAATCATACTAAAGGCCGTTTTTGTCCTCATCGTATGCATTATCTGCGACTTGGCTGGCCATATTATATTTTTCTTCCGCTGGGAGATCCATCCACACTTCGCTCAAACTATCTCCGTCGATATACTCCATGACTATAAATTCAGATCCATGTGTGCAGCTATAAGCGTAGATGGCTGGAGTGGGTATGTTGAGATCGGCGATGGCGAGATGACATTTGGATTGATTGGAAAGCGCAGGATAAAGGGAAAAGGTCGGTTAGGTTCACCTGTATCAAGGTTAAGAATGTGTATATAATTGTATCCCCCTTCGATAACATCAGTTCCTTGGACTCTAGAGACGAGCTTCGAGGACAGAATTTCGGCAGGACTTGATACGGAGGCGAAGAAATTCCTAGCTGATTCTGGGATGTTGGCTGGTACATAATGGGGGTGACGTGAGTTGAACATGTTAATTCTTTGATTTGGAGGATGTCGTCCTTTGCATAGTTCACATGTTCGATGACTGTGTTATGACCGATTGTCAGTGAGCAAGAGCAATAAAGGAGACGCGTTATGGTCGCGCGCCTGTCTCTTTACTATGATTCAAACACCCCTAACTGCATCAGCACGCCTACGCCCAACCTTCCAGATGCTGTGATACTTGATCTCGTACTTGACGACTTTTTCTCGTCCGACATGCTTCGTGCCCTGAATACGTTCCAGAAAGAGACGGTGTATAACAATGCTGATGTTAGGAAGTACAGCCCTGTGTTGGTAAATGAGGTATGAGGTCTTTATGCTCAGATGTGTATGCTATGCGATGTGACCATAACCGTCAAATGCCAGTGGCGGTGACGTATTGCTGTTGAGTCCGCCTCACGCGCAAACTTATATGGAAGTTCCCGAGGACCTACCCATACCTATATCAGATTGTTCTTGCGTTCCATCCTGGCATCCCTCATATTCTATCCCACTACTTGAAGCTCCTTTTGTTATTCTAGTTATGGCAGATACCCCTACTTCACGCCCGTCAGTGCGTTCATTTGGCAGTATGTCAAAACACACATCACATTCTCGATTTCCACTACCGGATCTGATTCGCCATTCGTACGCAACAGATGTAGATAGGGGGACTACCGCTTTGCTCAAGGAACGAGCCAAATGCCCTTATTTTCGTATCCTTATCATAGGAAGGGCCAACTCTGGCAAGACAACGATCCTCGAGAAGGTCTGCGGCGTAGCGAGGGGAGCGGCGCGCGTTACATATGACCAGGATGGTGTTGAAATTGGAGCCAAATCCGGGAAATCGGGGCCGAGGCTACTTTCACGCGTAAGGCAGAGGTTAGGAAGGCGGAAGTCGAGCCGGGCGGGGCCATCTCCACCGCAGGTGACGCCCGGCCCGGCGACGTCGTCGATAGAGGTAAATCAATTATAACGGCCTATGGTAATTCCGCTAATGTGCAACTCTTCAGCGAGGTGTGCATGATATCGAGCATCAAATCATATATCCTGGAAGCAACTTTATTTTCCACGATTCTCCAGGATTTGAATCTGGTGGGAACAAGGAGATAGAGAGTGTCTGGAAATTCATTGAAAAGTGGTCCAATACTGCCGATCCGAGTGAGCAGTTACATGCAATATGGTATCTATCTTTAGTTTCCGTAAATACGTTGGCTGACCATTCTTTTGCAGGTACTGTATACCCATGGACAGCCCTCGTCCCCTGCTAGATGCAGAACTCCAGTTCTTTGTAAAGGGCACAGGAAAAGGTAAGTTCCTACATTAATCAAGTCATGGAATATTTGCAAGCATACTGGCTTCTGTCCATGCTCCTATCCCATTAACTATAAATCCAAAAAAAATAATACAGTGCACTGATTTTCACAGTTCCTTTAGTGACTATATTCACCAAATTTGATGCTCAAATAATCCAAGAATATGGAAAATTGGATGATTTGGGAGTTATTGATGATAAGTGGGCACAGGCTAGGAAAAATGCTGAAAAGGTCTATAAGGAAGTTTATGTCTCTAAGGTTCAAGAGACTGCACATCCTCCAAAGGGATGTGTGGTATTGGAAGGTGAGAATAACACTTGTTTCTGATTGGGTCAAGAGAAGAAAATATTACTTGGCAGATATGGACCTACAAGAGACAAATTGTCCTGAATTATCAGAGAAAACTGCTAATGCAATTGATGATCCTAATCTACATCAACTCTTTGTCTCAACACAAATGAACAACCCTGATCTTTGCATTAAGTCTGCACTTCAGTGAGAATTGCATTTGGAATGCCAACCTAAAATATTGATATATTCCAGGGATATATTGAACAAACATCAACCCTCATGGCATGAAGTAATTGCCATCATTATTGGGTATTTACCACATTTCTGGGTAAGTTTGCAGAACACTTTGGCATGAGTAGATGTTAAGCCAAGAACAGATTCAAAAAGAGGTAGGCTTTATTTCTTTACCAAGAACTAGCAATGGATAATACTGCAATAGAGTGTATGTGTATCAATTTCATGCTTTGTGGCAAACTATGATTAAATAGGATGATAAACAGGATGTGGTATGTGGCCTTGTATTTGTTTTTTCAAATCGCTATCATATAATTTCGTGTTAAACAGTATGATACACCAAATGTAAGTAATAATAATAATAAATTTTGCAACCAAATCTGATGTGATGAATAACAGTGGGCAAGTGGCAACAAAATCATGTTCTGCACATGCTCTGATTTTATAATCAACAGATAGTAAGTGATACCCCATTTCTTTCCTGGGTAGATCCATATCATTGTGATCAACAGAATGTGAGTGCTCTTGCCCTTGTTCATGTTAGGTCTTACTTATTCCTAATAGGAAGTGAGTTTTATCACATCTCCCTGGCAAGTGTATTTGTCCATGCTTTATCCCTTAACCTACAGTATGTAAGTTGCACCACATTTTTTTGGATGTTCTTGTTGTATAACATCCCATGGATCACAGGCAGTGAGTACTCATCTGTCAAGTAGTTTCACTGTATCTCATTTACTTACAGGATGTGAGTGGTATTCTTTTCATTCAATAACTGCAGATGTTCATAAATTTCAATAGCATGTAAGTGAACACAAATTTCTTCTCTCATTGTATTTTCAATGCTACAACCATACCCAGCTTGTAAGACACCATTTTACATGTTTCATAGGTTTTCTAATTTTTTCTAGGTGAGCACTGATAGTGACAATGATAAATGTACTAACATACATTTTAGATTGTATGTGGCCAGTCCATAGTCCAATGAAGTGTATATTTTCATGCACTCATTATTAGCATCAAGTCCCCCTTCTTTTTGGAGAATATACAGACAACTTTTGCATAAATGTGAGTGCATATCTTTATTTCTATGGTACACTTTTGACATTGATGTAACCAGCCAACAGGATGCCAAGTCTTATTTGGTATTATATCCTGCTTTCTTTACTTTCATGAATTAACATTTCAAAGCAATTATCGTCATTGCCAAACAACCACTGATCAGTGCCATGGTTAAGAAGCCAGCCACTGGTAGATCACTGACAGAGACTTTAGACCAATTCAAGAGAAAGAGACATGTGGAGAAATTGAAGTCTCAAATTACTTCTACATCTCTGCCCTCTAATTCTGGAGAATTGTTAACATTCCTGCATGAACAGATTACCAGCTTCAGTTTCTAAAAGTATGAAGTTCACTCTCTGCATATCACTCATGTCCATTCATATCTGCCGCAGTTTCCAGCATACACAACTTCCCGAGACTGTCTGATTTGCCTGTTTGAGGCTTCAATTTTTTGTCTCATTGTTGTATAGTATCATGTATAGTACATCTAGGGTATATTCCACTTTGCTAGTTCCCTCCTTACCGGTGTCTAGATTCTTGTCAGAATCAAGTTTATTGTGACCTTTTCTATTAGATTCTGTTGAAGCAGCTATGTACATGTATTAGCATAGTCATAAATAGTACATCTGCAACATGGTATGGGTCTAACACCACTAACGATCTCAAACACGGTGAAGGCTTGTCCCAGTCCAGCCAGAGCACTGTCTGCGCATACCGCAATGCACCCACACCTCACTGATGCCCCTCTAAATTTCAGCTTTTCAAATTTGTTGAGCCGCATACAATTGAGCCGGTTTCCCATTGAAGAAAGAGATGATGCATGTCAATACTTGGAGGACTTTGACGGCTTGCGCTTGGCGAAAGGTTCTACTTTACGATTTTGGTTGAAGGAGGTTGATTACGAACTCATGGGGGAGAGAGCGGAAACCAATCGCAAGCCTCTCCAATATAGAATTGTTCAACGGTGGCAAAGGACGTGCAAGCGGTCGAAGCACCTGTATCATATACACTGGACGACGTCTACAACAGGTATGTGGAGATAAAAATCCTTTTCACGCCGGTGTGAAGGCGAAGAATTGTGAGACTAGCGGGTCAGCGGGATGAGAGTTCGTCAGGTTAGGCCTGTAGGGAGTTGTGAGGAAGCTGCCATGACTGGTCGTAATGTCCATCTTGAACTTTAGTGATCGATATGAATCCCCAAGTGCATGCGAACTGCCGCGATTGAGCTTTCTATACGTGCTAGGAGCAAGGACCGTGGTTGAAGCTGTTCGTGGTGGGCAGTTCCAACCGGCAAAGCGAATAACGGCGCAGCACAGCCATTTGCAGCACATATGGCTACCGACATGGATCTATAGTTGAGGAATGCCATTAGTACTAGTACGCAAGCGGTTGAATTGGCGAGACCGTTTGTGCGATCTGATTCAAGACAACAGCTATGCCTATCTCGGTCGCTTGGGCTTCTAGTCCTAGCTCGGCCGTTCGACGGCTTCGGAATCGTGGAGTCAGCGGTTTCTGCCTGTGAAATATACCGCAGTGACATAATGTATGTTGAGTCTCCGACATGAATTCAGATGCCACAACGTTCTGCGAGACTGTCCACCTGGTATATAAACATCGCCATGGAACAGAAGTGAAGATAGTCGCTTGACAGATCTGAGATTCAAGAACAATGGTGTTGTTGCATTATTATCGAAGAAAGAAGAAGTTCCCGAGGAAATTATTCCCATGCAGAGTTGCACCCAATTATACACCGCCTCATGTCCTGGCAGAAGCATGTACTTAACGGGCAACTCAATGGGCGTCTCTATTCCCCTCTTATCCGCAGCCTCATCTCCAGTGGCGTACCGGTACAATGACCGTGCAAGATACTAAGTCACCTGTAGCCTCTCTCAAGACTCAAATCGAGCAGGCTACTCAGGCGATGAGCCTAATCTCAGTACGTCTATCCCAGAAGAGTTTATCACGCGCTTTCTGATGCTTTGTGGTTCCTTAGAACACTATCAATCAATTTCACGGCAAAATGACTGATGATGGCCAAGGCCTCCATCCGGAGATTCAGATGTACGTCTGACGACATCGCTTTCATAATTTTACGTGAAGAACGCTCTTGTTAGGCTTTATGATGAGATGCAAGCACGAGAAATCGACCACGGAACTGAGTTGAGCAACATCGACTGTTCGTCATTTCGTTGAACTGTATCAGATAGCGTACCAGCCTAATGTATCTCATCCAGCCTTAGTGGAAAAGTTCGTCAAACAAGGCGTTTATGAAGGTCTTGAAGGAATAAGTAAGGAAGAATCTCATGGACTGTGCTGTTGCTGAATCTGGATCTCAGTCAAGCCGGAAATGATTGATGCCATAGTGCAACAACGAGTGGCGGAGGAATTGAAATCTCACATGTCCCAGAAGCTACTGCAGGAACTGGAGGAAATACACAAGGAGATTGAACAAGTCAAACTTGAACTATATAATTCGTATGTCTCTTCGCTTGGTACAGTAATCGGATTCTCATATTTTCCTTAGTGAATCTCGTCGTCAAAATGCATCTCTTAAATTCGGTAGCTCTACTAGGGTGGTGTTGAATCCGATAAAGAAAACGGATGGTAATGTAAGCAATCATTTTCCTAAAACCCTGGGAGACCTGTCCCGTCTAGATGGTCAGTTTTGCAGAGGATGGAAATTTCGCGTATAATCTGATCTTAATCAGGGGGTACCGTATCGTTGCTGATGATTGACTATGAAATGTCTTCTCCAGAAGACCCAATGCCCCTAGGCCTGAATCGATTTATACAATTCTGTGGTGTAAGGTACCAAAAAGTGTTCTGTTTTCCTGGACCGTCAGTTAAGCATGCTGACGATGTTTTACAGGTAGAGGATCCTGATAGCTCACCTGGCTGATGTATATTTTTCCGTAACGTGTGCTATAGTATTACCAGAAAAAATGTTTTATTTCCAAACCAGCGACCTTGGTTATGACAGGTATCCATTACAGTCCCGGCACGCTGACCGGATTATTCCAGTCCCGACACAAGACAAATCCGGCAAGCGGATTACGTTTCCGTGCTCGGCACCCAAAACGGAGAGCCTACGGTAACGGATTACTCATGCCCGACTCCAATCGTCCTTTATTCCGCTACAATACACTCGCAGTCTCGTTATGAAAGGGTAAGACAGATACTGCCTCTAGTCTTCTCTGTTTCACGGGAATTTCTTCTAGCCATGTTAATATGTACGGGGGATCTCCCCTCAATCGTCTCTCTTGGCTCCGACCATCCCACACTTTCTTGAATGCCATTATATCCCAGCATACCACTAGATGGCTCTTATTCAATGGCGGAAAGCCGCTCACCATCCCGGAATCATCTGAAATCTCAAAGCCAGCTATTGCGTTGTTGACTACGAAGGATATGAGGCCACTACTCGGACCGGAACCCTATTTTGGGCAAGGCAAGGAGCAGGGAGAGATATCACCACAGCCTATTGAATCGTTGGGTCGTTCACCACTCGACGCAGCGCGACATCATGGCAAACCCGTTGTCTTCCTTGGAGTACTTGAACGGGATGTTGTCAGCTCGCCGCTCCTCCAGGACATCCTCAAAGAACCCACGCTCGGTGTTTCCAGACTTGGTGGAACGCCCTACTTTGCCATGGAGGTTTCGGACCTAGATCTGTCTGATGAAGACATTGACGGCTTCCTCAAAGGTACTGATCCTGGGCAACAAGGCCTTCAACTGACATGGATGGAGCCGAGGGGTCTTTCTCTCTCACTGGAATTGGAGATGGCAAGCATATTCGCCGTGGCTAGGACAATGGTGGATTGGAATTCCAAATCCAAGGCAAGCCGTTTACATGACCAGCATTGTATCCCTAGCCTGACTTTTAAAGTATTGTCCGGCTTGCGGATCCAAAACATACTCTCAATGGGGCGGATGGAAAATGTCTTGCAGTTCACTGCTGCCTTGGACAGATAATACCAATCGTAAACCATGTCTGACTGTGTGAGTGCAATACTGGATTTGTTGCATGATTTGCGAATACTGAGAGATACTTTAGCAAGGGGTTGCATAATTTTACTCACCCACGCACTGATGGTGTCGCCATCATGGTCACCGTCGATGAAACCGGTGACAAGATACTCTTAGGCAGAGGCGTAGGTGCCTCAGCGTATATGCAATGCCTGGTTTTTTAATTCCCTTTTTAGAAAAAGTTTGTCGCGAATTTTTATTCCGCGATGGCGGGTTTTATTGAGCCAGGCGAAACTTTTGAAGATGCGGTGAAGAGAGAAATGTGGGAAGAAGCAGGAGTTGACGTCTACGACATACAATACCACTCCGGGCAGCCTTGGGTATGTCATTTTGTCCTTGAACCAGATATTATTTGACTGGGATCTTCTAGCCTTTCCCTGCGAACATAATGCTCGGCTTTTACGCCCGCGCAGATTCGAAGCAACCAATACGAATTGATATAGATAACGAATTAATGGGTTCGTAAACTTTTAACAAAAAATTATAGGCACGAAACTTATCCTCTGCTTTAGACGCTCGCTGGTTCACTCGTGAAGAGGTTCTAGCCATTCTGCACAGAAAAACCGGTTCATTTCTCTCGAAAAGCGACTATGAAGGAGCAGCGGATAAATCCTTCCTTAATACCATCGCTTCACAATCAACTGCAGTAGAAGAACAAGTCAAATTTGCTCCAACCACAGCAATTGCGGGTGTTTTGATCGCAGACTGGGCAGAGGGCAAAGTTAGCTTCCCCCCCAAAGAGGACAGTAGTTCAGCCCGTCGCCTGGCAGGCTATCTATAGTCTATTACTCAGGAATAGTGCAGATATACCAAACAACACACACATATATAATATGAACCCGCAATGATTGGCAATGTGTAGTGGTACGATAGCATGCGCAATGACAATAAACAATAGAATATCAAAAAGCTATGACGAAAAGCAAGTTTCGTCGGGCAATGGTACCAATTCTTTGCCATTGGACAAGAATAAGTGATCACCAGCGATCCCTCATAAACACCCTGTATTATCATATATCATGAATCACCGTGAACGCGTCGTGATCAAAATATTGCTTCTATTGCTCATTTCATCATGAACCATCGTGATCATCAGTGTACCACGATGAACAGAAGTCATGATCACTCGTGGTTCATTTGTGGTCATCGGCCATCATTATTTATGGGACGGCCGCCTACATCCCAGCCCGGTTCCTGTTGGAAATTAAATGGCCCCAGGGTGTCGGGTGAAGTTGGAAATGGCGAAGGTGGCGAAGGGGAAGGGAAGGTGTGGGCAATGGCTGAAATCTGGGAACTGGGTTGTTCACTTGATTCAGCGTCCGGAGTCTCCGAGCAAGACTGAAAGCACTGGCGCCGCCATCATTGGATGACGTGCACTAGGCGCTAGGCGCAACTTGTCGACTCGAAACGGCCAGCTCTGCTGCTAAGGGTGCAATTTTCGTTGTCGTGATGCTCTCCTCGCGCGCAACGTTGACGTGTGAGAGTTTGAAGACGCATTCATGCGCGCTCCGATATTGGCTGGACCTTGCTGGGCCTCAGCCTTATGCCAACTGCAATCTTCATACCTTCTCCCAGTTCTCACTCACAAATCGTATGATATCAGACTCAGCGCTGCTTCGGCACTTTCGTCTATAATTATCAGTTAGTTTTAAAAAAAAATTAAAAAAAGGCAGACAGGGGCCTACATGGTCCTCGATCTAAGTCGAGCTGTGATCTCCTACCATACCATAGAAGCAGAGTTGTATCTGGACCGACGCAGAAACGCTTGTGATGCTCGGCCCAGTAGGCCCAGAGGCGCTCCCGGCCACGTTCACCAAGTCATCGGTATAGTACAGGCCTCCGCCAACCGGGAAAGCAATCGACATCACCCCCGACTCAAGTGTAGCAAGTCGCCGTGACATTGGAATAATTTCCCTTTCCCCTAGGTCAAACCATGTGTCGGTGCCTGGTACGGATTCCATAGAGATACACTCGGTCCCTGCCGCGTCGTTCGGCGCAGGCAAGTATATATATACATCAGGTATAGACAGCCCAAAGGAACGGAGTAAGGCCATGGTAGCCACTGAGCTAACGACAGCAAAGTGCTTAGGAACCGTAGCCGGGTACGGGATGCGCGCTACCGTTCGGAAGGTACGGTTAAACCCACCCTCGGCTAGTTTTCCAGGCAGACGATATCATCAAGATTCTGATTGACGGACTCCGCTGCGAGGTTAGACATATGCCCCAAGAATACCGTGTATTCAAAACGGTCGCTATGAAGATGCACCATGATAGAGAACGCGCGATGTGGCGGCCAACGGGTCGAGAGTAGAAGGGAATGTGAAATAAACGCAGTGGGGAGCAAGGACGGCGCAGAGACAGCCAGACTGGAACTGCCGTTAGGTCGAAGACGAGCCTCGCGCTCCCAAGACAGGGCATGCCAAAGAGAGAGAGGCCGCATTTTGTAATCCCAATCAGTACGGTCAATGACCGTTAAGGAAAAGTCAGCCGTCGGTTACGACTTGGTCATCCGGTCATGACTTTTTGGTAACTTGACCACAACACAGCCACTGGTTCAACGTAGTGCGCAGCAGTAATCACCGCACGTAACCTCGAGCTCAGGAATACCGTCACCCCCAGATAGAGAAATCGTTATAACAGCATTGAAAGTGTGATGTTCTACAACATATGTATATAATAGATGAAACCGCTGGCAACGATTAGCAAGATGTAAGTGATACGATAGCATGCGCAATGACAATAAACAATAGAATATCCAAAAAAAAGCAAGTCTCGTCAGTATACTGTCGTGTCTTGTAGCCTCCACCGTCGCAAGGGCCCCCACCACCATACAGAACCGCTATGCGTCGGTGGGGGCACCGTTGGAGAGCTCGGTGTCGGTTGATTACTCGAACTCTCCTTTTCGGGACCCCAACTTTCTGAGGGCTCGTCGGTCGCCATCGATGCTGTTCTCGATGCGAGCGTTTCTTCGGATGATGTACTTTTGAGAGAAGTTGGCCTGTTCGGTTGCCTGACACCTTCATTCCACCCCGCCATTCGCCATCCAAAGCTACCGAGGCCCCAGCCTCCGATTCTGATGGGATGCCGTCGTCCCAACCCACTGATTCTCCGCACTCGTTCCACTTCTTGTTCACGAGCCGCTACTAAATGAGCATGTCTCAACGAGGCACACCAGCCAAGTAAAAATCGAGGGAGGATCCGATGATACGGAGATGATATGGTAGTTGCTACTGACGGTGGGCTCTGTGCTTCTGATTCAGCATCGGAGATTTCTGTCGCCACATCAACATTTTCATCCGCTGAAGGTTTAATGCGTCTTTTGCGTCGGCGCCTGTCGGTTTGTAAACTGGAAGCGTCGACGGCCGTCGTCGATGAGCTGGCCATAACGACGGTAACCGAATCGGAATCATCGTCGTTACCAGAACGACGACCAAATGCTCCCGTCATATCCTTGATGACCTTCTTGGCGCGCAACCTAGCATTGCGCCGGCGTTCCTTCATCTCTCGTTTTCTTGTTTCGCGCTGTTCTTGCCGTTTTAGCCTTTCTTCCAGGTCGTGCGTCTCTGAGACGCTCAACAAGCCCCCTCCGCTTCCTGCACCGACCCACCACCACCAGCCGAGGAAACTCTGCCAAAGGACGACGGCCCACATGAGGCCAGGTAACCATACGTATTCTGTTGCACGGTCAATGTAAAGGACGTTGAGTGCGGTAGATATGGTGGCAAGCGAAAGGGCTCCAGAGCCAAAGATCGCAGTGCCGCCGTCTGTGCGCCATGCTTGACCACGATTGACGAAGAAACCCCATATGAAGAGAGCAGTAGTGAACAAGAACGAAAGAGTCGCATTGCAAATATTGCGGATAATGGATGTTACTATGACGGTCTGCTTGTTCGACCCGATACCTTCGATGGGGATGAGTTGCATGATAGCAGCAGCTAAAGCTAGCGGTACTAGGAAAGATACGTTAACTCGTGATGCAAAAAGGATAAGGAAAAAGTACCGAGTAGCGCGAAAATAAGCCTGCCTTCCAGCCGAGATGGATAAAGCAGTGTGAGGAAGTGGATGTGCGTTATCTATTATGCAATTTACCACACTAATGTTTCAAGAAAAGAGCTTGATAGCTACCTGGATAAGCCCTGAGGTGGAGGCGTTCATAATAAGCCAGGTCACTCTCTCGGCTATGCTCCACTCTGACGTTGTTATGTTGTTTTGAGTGTTCAATGGGGGCACGTTAACAGCTATGTAGCTCAGCATATAAGGCCATTTTTGACTTTCTGCCGCTGCCGTCGACAGAACGACGTGGATAGTCGCGATGAGGGAGATTGATAATGTGATGACTCCGGATAGCTGCAAGACATAATTAACCGGAGCAAGGGGCCAATGGTACTGTGCGGTGAGCGTGAGATGAATAAGCAGTACAACGACGAGGGTTAGGACGATTCCGGTCAGGAGAATTTGTACGGGCAGTGATCTGACGAAGGGAGGCCTGTATTGCAAGTAAGGATCATTCGGAAGACTAGAATAGGGTAGGTTCAAAGTGGGCGCGCGTCGACGAGAAGAGTAAAACTTGCGCTATCTCATGTTGGAATACGTTTAAAGCATCTCCTAGACCACAAAGGGTGAGTAGCAGCAACAGACGGAAGAGGATCATATCATGGGCTTGTTAGAGAGCACACCGCCGCAATGATGCCGTAGTATTTGTCATCGGCTTCTATTGCAAACAAAGATAGCCCATGCTCGGCATCTAGTACTACTATCTCCACTTTAATCACAATGGTAATGTATCATCCTAGGATTATTTCCAACTGATAGTCATTGATATTAGCTGCCACTATCACTCCTGAATGCAGCGCAGAACAGGCCCATGGTACGTAGCCCATATAATTCCCCTTTCTAGTCTCACTTCTTCCAGTTAGTGGAACTCAAAAACGGAGAAACGTTCAACGGTCACCTTGTTAATTGCGACAATTTCATGAATATCACTCTACGAGAAGTCTACCAAACTAATGCGGATGGCGATCGGTTTTGGAAATTGAAGGAATGTTACATTAGAGGAAGCACTGTGTGTAGTATCCCACTTTGTTGCAATCGTTTGATCTGAATGCCATTTTTACAGATTAAATATCTACGAGTACCAGAAACTCTTTTGGACAGCGTCAAAGAGGAGCAAAACAGAGCTCGGGAAGCGGGTCGGAGTGCACGTGGAGGACATGTTAGCGGGGGCAAAGGCGGACGAGGTGGTCCAACTAGAGGAGGTATTTATATCTTCTCATCACTTTGCGCGTCTCACTTGTGTCTGCCTCAGGTCGTGGTGGACGTGGAGCTCCAGTACGCGGTGGGCGCGGGCGCGGGAGGGGTATGTAGCGCGTTTTCCGTGTTGTTCATTGCATACGAGGACGTAATTAAACTTGGAACTTGACCGCAGCCTTAGGTGGCTGTGTGAATGAATAATCATATGACATGCACCGCTAGTTGCACAAATGGAGTCAAGACTCGATATACCATACTTAACAGGGCTTGTTCCCTGGTCCAGGAGACTCTGGTAGTGCCTGCTCGGACGTTGAAAATATGGCTCGCTATCGCGCTATTTCGTCCGTTGCTGTCTTCTTCCTGCTTGCTGCTTTCATTCTTTTGCTTCTCGTCGCTATCTCACTTCCCATTATCAAACCCATTTACATACTCGCACTCCAGACGACAGTTCAAGTACAGGCTACTACTGTTACAACCCAGCTGAGATTTGGCGTATGGGGAGTTTGTGCAGCAAAGTACGTCGTTTCGTTGTTCTTTCTTTATCTGTAATAGTTGCTCATAGTGATTATAGCGCCTCTGGGAACCAGCAGGCAATTTTGGCCAACTGCGTTGGTCCACGACTAGGCTATCAGATAACACCTTCACTCACTAGTTCAGTTGGACTATCGGCTCAGGCAACAGAGATCCTGTCAAAGGCGCTTCTCGTTCTCCTCATCCTGCATCCCGTTGCCGCTGGCCTTGCCCTCATCGCCCTCATCTTCTCCCTATTTCTTCACTCCACTTGCGCCGCCGTCTTTGCCTCGCTGTCTGCTATCCTTAGCGGATTGGCAGGAGGAATTGTCTTCGCTGCTGACATAGCCGTCGTCATCGTTGCGCGTCAGAAGCTAGCAACGGTCACGAATTCGCAATTTACGGTGATATTCGGAGACGGTGTGTGGATGGTGCTCGCCGCCGTTTGTCTGACATGGGTTGCAATATTCGTGCTATTGGCACGAGCATGTCATTGTTGCGGGGTGAAAAGGTAACGTCACGATTACTCTTCTAGTTGCCTGCCAAGTCCTCACATGCGTGCAATCCAGACCTTATGATGACGAGGAATACTATAATCCTTACAGATCTTACAGATATTAAAATTATGGTATCTAAGCTCATGTTGCACGATATGTCCCTGTACAATAGATTGAAATGGTGTTATATATCTGATGTCGATGGATTTCATTTCAAGGATCATTAACATACATACGTTGTTATCTTCTGACTCCGAGCTGCTCAGTACATCTCGAGACTCATCCCGTCATGAATCTCGTAGTCCGAAAGAGTTATATGGTCCTTGTATATCGTGTACCTGTCCCGGTTCAGTCGACACTCACACCCTGGTTTGGGGAATATACATGCCATTTCTTCAGAGTAATTTTGGTGTGATCTGAGCCAGTCTGTGCCGCGATAAGCTTCTTGAGGTCTCCGACGGTATCATCTGGGTCACATTTAACGCGAACTGAAGAAATCGGTCAGAGTTGGCCAAGTCGATGAGACACTGGCTGACCTTTACGTCCAAGACGATCATTAGCAATAACCTGATGAAATACTGTTACATCTGCGGTAAAAGTCTCCTTGACCACATACCTCGATGAGAGCCATTGTTGGGATTGTATTGCTGACGTAATACCTGCTCCTCATACCCCTAGCGCAATGAATTCGTATCCTCCGGAACTGCTGGTGCAGCTTGCACCAGTCATGTTCGTGGCGGGGTTGGCAGCGCAATCTCAAGGTTATTGGAAATTCCTCTGCGTTTCGCTATTCTAACTCGAAAGACGCAGGGAAACCTCAAGATCCATTCAGCGTTTTGAACCAAAGGCTACACGAAGCTTTCGTCTCTCAACGCAAACCAGCAGTCTGGCAATCAGAACAGACAAAAACGTTCCAAGTCGTGATTGTGGACAAGGATGTCCGTTTTCCTCCACGAAAACTCGTTCCTCCTGATGACTCCCATTATCCATCCTCGCATTCTCCGTTATCGCCTTTGACACCCTCTTCCCCACTTCACCCGGATGGTTTAATTGCACCAATATGGATAAGAAAACACACCACCCTAATACCGTCTGTGTTTGTTCTTTTCCTTCGCATGTACGAATCGCCACCGCACGAACCGCGTTCTCCACTTGACGCCCCGGATCACGACCGTGAACGGGAGAAGGAACAAGAAGAGAAACGCAAGGACGCGGAACTGGCAGCTGGAATTGCTCAGCGAAAGAAAATCACGAATGATCGAGGAATCAAACTGACTGTCGTTCTAATTGCTAGTCGGCCAATGTTAGGTATGTATATCTTTCACTGTAATGTATACCTCAGATACCAAGTCCTTATAGATGATCCGGTGTTGGACGCACGTTTGACTTATATCAGACGGCAGAGTGGCCTTGATTCCCGAGCAGCGCTGTTCGTTCTTAGCCCTGTGAGCCAAGCAGAGCTCGGTGAATTCATCATTAGGTATGTACGTGTATCGTTCCACTCGAAATGTTAGGCTTATTGTCTGCAACAAGCCTTCAGCAAGCTCTTTACGAACCCGCGATAGACTATTATACTGCCCATTCAAAACGCGTAAGGCGAAAGAGAAATCGTCACTCCCAAGCAGTCACTTCGTACACTTTGCCAACCCCCAGCACCAACATTGCTCGTCCATTGAGACCTGAGGGGTGGACAGTGAGGTATGAGTACAAAATGGGTTGCTTTGCCGAGTTTAGAGGGGAGAATGACGTTGCTCTCAAGTTAGTTTGTACCTCATTTCGTTTCATCCCTAATACCTTAAATCCTGATATAGGCATTACCAAGATGCGTACGAAACTCTTGTCATTATGTTCGGATCCACGGTCATCCTTCCACCACGAACAAAAAGGTGGGCTGAGGCAAAAGTATTATCAGATTGCATCAACCTGAAGGTACGATTGTTCGTTACTTGGATCTTCTATGCGTAATAAGAATGCAAAGATAGCAAAATTGTATCTCTACAACAACGAACATGCCTTGGCTCTCTCGCATCATAGTGTGCACATGCGCAAGTTTGGTGATTTCTCTCGAGGATGGGGTATTGGCGAAGAGACGTTTGAGTACTGGAGCTGGATGGCACGACAGTAAACATATGTACACCCACATCTGACGTGTTAAACTAACGTGCATTATCACAGGTACCGTGTATTTGCTGAACTCCTTGAACAGGGTTTACGCTCAACACTTGAAATACCTCAGCACAAACCGCCAGCGTTGACAGGCAATGCAAGTTCAGTCGCTGCCGTCGTCCGCGGAAACTCAGCCCCTTCCCTAGAGATGAACGCTCTGCGCTCGTTAGGCCTCAATCCTAATCATACGCTACAACATCCCGGTTTTTATTACTACATGGCGTCTCGTTGTACCGAATTGCGAAGAGAAAAGTTTTATGCAGCAATTGAAGCAGAGGTTCGTTTATGGCCATCGTGCGAGTGATGATTACTGATCCCCGTTGTAGCAGAATCACCAGCCGATCCTATCTCCTGGGTTTGTGAACGAGAAGAAGGTCCAGCACTATGCAATCATGCTAGAGGTCGGTGATCACATCTTTATCTCCTTGGTCATGAATGACATACCGGTTCCTTAGCTTTATACAAAGGCGTACGAGATCTTCAAGAAGTATGCTTCCTCCGGAGGTTCTACTCAAGCTCAAAGCCGCCTTACGCTATGGATTGCTTACCGAATAGCACAGACGTATTATGATTCTGGAGAATTCGCCATGGCAGTACGGTGTGTTTACCTGAGAGGATATACGACATTTCCATGCTTAATAGTCTCTTTAAAAGTTTCTTTGAACGCATTGCAAAAACCTATCGCAGGGAAAAGTGGAATGATCTGCTACGGCCTCTCTTGGCGACATGGTATGCGTGTGCTCAACGGCTTGGCGATGTAGAACTCAGTATACGTTTGTTGATTGAGATGATGGGACATGGTGATTCGGAGGTTCACTTTTTTCTGATCTTTCTTGCTTAATGCGTATCTGGATATAACAGATCCTCCGACATCAAAGGATGCAAGTGCTTTGGAGGAGGATTTTATTCTTGTCCTAAAGGTGCCTCTTGCATTATATTACTATGTTCAGGCATTGAAATGTGTCGTAGAGCACCGTTCCAACATCACTGGGGGAGACTCTGGTAGTGGATCCATCCGAAAGCGAACCGATGTGTGCGTTACGTCTGATGCCTCGTTTTCGTTAACTGAAGCAATTGACCGTTAGTTGACACGAATGTGGTATTCTGGGATGCCGAAGCAGAGGTTGGAATTCCTACTTCTTTTCAGATTTCCCTCGCTGCATCAACAACTGTTACGTTATCATCCATTCCGTTCTCCTCACTGGAAATATACCTATCAAAGAACGAGAACCCTATTTTAATAAGGCATCTCGCATCCGAGGATGAGTGCACGACGAAGGGGTCTGTCCGGACGATAGACCTTGGCGATGTCTCTCGCTACAGAGAAGCGCCGATTGAACTTGAAGCAAACTTGCGTTGGGGGATGGGAGATGTGTTAATTTTTCATGGAACGATCCAATCTGAGGTTCCTTCGTTAATCAAGGTTCGTTTGAGAGTTTCGTAATGAACTTGCATTCTCTGAGTCAACAAAACAGGTCGAAGAACTCGTGTTTACTATCACTCGAAACGAGTGGAAGATTCAACTACCACTGGAGCCATGTAAAGCTAGACGGGGGCTGAAGCCACCTGCCAAGTGGTTATGTTCCTTCAACCCACCCCGATTTATCTACATGGAACGCGAAGTGTGTTCCTTCATGACGTACGCCTATGATACAACTCTTGGACTCCACTAATAGTATTATATTAGCGTCAAGCGCAGGCCACACAACACTCGGCTTTCGTTATCACACCAAGCCCCTGCTTATCTAGACGAGGAGTATCCAATAGAAATCAATGTAACGAATGATGATACCCGAGAACTGGACATTACTGTAGACATTCTACTATTACCATCCGAATATGATGACTCTGGTGCGTATTTCTTTTCTACTCCCACCTATTTCTGACCAACCATACAAGCGTTGATAGTTAATTATATTGTCATGGAAAACGAGCGCTCTACGAGTTTAATCAAAGGAGTACCTTTTGGTGTCCTCCAACCGGGTGCAAACAGAATTAAAACTCTGTCTTTAATCAGTACGGGACTAGCTGGTGACCGTGTACTCGACATATCTGCACGCTCGCGACCGCCGGGTGATCAAGAAGGAAAAATTGAAGGCACAGACGATGAGATGGATCATGATTCAACCGAAATACTCCATACTCTCACTGTTCCTGCCGTGGAACCGTTCCGGATAAGTCACGACGTCGTCTACAGACGAAGTACCCAAGAGTGGGTGGGGTTGGCTGATCTGAAGACATTCGATGGGGATTATTGGGATAATAGAGGCGGCGATGCCGTGATAAATGTTCGAATAGAGTGCCCGGGGCCTTGGCCAGTTGAAATCGATGGCGTTGTGCTGGAGAGAGAGGTACGTGTTTTGACAGTAATTTTCATATTGGTCGTTGACGTCTTCCAGCATGGTCTCGCTGCCAAGATAATAGACTCCGCATTGGAACACGATGTTGATCTGTTCCCTTCGGGTATGAATATTCTTATTGCAAGTTCGAGATTTGATCATACCCCATCAGAGTTTGTTCCTGGCGACGACTTGAGCGACGTCTGTCAAATCAGTATTGCGTACCCCTTTGAAAGCGACTTTGAACAGGAAACGATACAAGCGCCTGGTAGACACGTCATACACTGGAGACGGTAATTACCTCTTAGTTGATCTCAAATTTAGCTCATTTTGGACTACAGAATAACACCGAGTGGTGAAAGGGGTTTGCTGACCGTAACAACGTTCTACCTGCCTATACTTCGGCCGCCGGCGGATGGCTTGGTTGCTTTGCTCAAGACTCCTTCAATGGCAACGCTGCACATGCCTATGCAATTGACCTTATTCATACGCAATTATCAGAGAACCCGATCTGCCAACATCACGGTTCATCTCGAGGCCGAGGGCCAGGATGATTTTGTAGTGGCAGGTCTCCGGAATGGTCGGATACCGATTCTGCTTCCAGGCACCGAAGAAAAGATAGTTTGGCAGCTGATACCTCTCGAATGTGGATACTTGAAGCTGCCTAATATTAGGGTTGTCGACCGACGGCGGACATTGCCCCAACCGTCGGGAGAAACCCAATCAGAAGGCGAATCTATTCGGGTCATTGACTTCCGAACTGACCAACGACGTATTACTGTTTCAGAAACGGGTGGTGTGCATGTCGAGGAACACAATGTGGATAATACTATTCTTGTATTGCCATAATAATGGTTGATAGGCAATAATGTTGGTTGAGCTTCTGTGCCATATTGCTGGGCTGCAAAGGACTTGGTTTCAATTTCAAAGGCTGCATCCCAAACTAAGCTCAATTTATAAGCACCAAAAGCTGATGTTGTTCTTATTGATGTGCAGGCTCTTTGGCTGGGCTTTTCAAGGCTCATGGCTTGGGCTTCAATCTTTGAAAGCCCTGAGCCTGGGCTTTTGATGGGTGCAGTGGTGGTTGGTTACTAGTGATACTGTTAACAAATGTAATCTATCTAATAGTTATTTATGGAATCTACTAATGCAACCTTAAAATATTGTTTTGTTAAATTGCTAACAAGATCTAATACCATGGAACCATTAACAGCCTTTAATGTTGGAACTTGGCTAACTCATTTACAGTAGTAAGGTGTAGAAAAGGCAAAGAAGTGTAGCAGGGCAGGAAGGTAGTCTGCTGTATAACTCCATGATGTGGTGCATTCAGGAGAGAGTGGCTGTGTCACTCTATTATCTTTTATGTATTGGAGTGGCCCAACATATAGCCAGTGAGCTCTGAAAACATATGGACCATTTAGGAAGACAGTCTGTTTTTGGACACAGTGGTACATACATACATTATAAGGAAATCTTCCACAAAAAGGAGTGCATCCATGCCATGGAGGAAGCACAATGCAATACCATTGACACATCAATCAGGCATGGCTGCATGCCATTGTGGATTAATGCTGCAATTGGAGAGGAATAGTAAGCATTACAAGGTGCCATGTGTAATTAGAGTAACTATAATGCATGATTCTGCTCTCTACAGGCTACAGCTGCTATTCCTACTGAGCCTGTGACTTGTCACATTGGTCACATGGCTCAAGCCTGGGCTAAGCCCAGGCACTGTAGCCTGGCTCAGGCTTGTGTTTTGGGAAGTCTGAGCCCTTGAAAGCTGAGCCCAAGCCAAGTCTGCACATCACTAGTTGTTCTGGGTCATGTATAGGTAAATATTATAAATCCTTAAATATTAAACAAATAGCTCTTATTACATCTCTATTTTATATATATATATTTAATTTATTTATTTTATGTATATGGTATCAATGTGTATCAGAATTTAAGCAATTAAGTTTTTTTCATTTGAATATCCTATACTAGCTTATATTATCTAGTTATGTATAATAATAATTTGAAAATATTTTCTCAATATTTTATACTATTAGAAAGACATAGTGTTGAGATGCCTCAAAGTCTGACTCAGAGATGGTGCAGAGTAGAATGGAGTCTAGGAAACTTGTCTGGGACAGATGGAGATGATTGGGGTATGGCAATGTATCATGGAGTTAGTCCAGAGTTTCAGTGTCTGCTTGCCCCATCGCCCACATGCTTGTAAACATATATTTTTTCAATTGAAATTTCTTTTCCATGCCCATCATTGAAATCATTAAGTCCATCAATCAATTTCAACCACAATGGCCTGAATGGATGTGCCCTTGAGATCCAACTGACTTAAGATTTGCAAGTGCTCAAAATGTCTATGAAGCTCAGATAATGGCCAGCTTCTTGCACTGTCCACTTACTGGTGCCATGCTAAATGGTGCTGCAAAGAAGACAAATAGTGCGATGAGAAGCACTTTTTTTGAACTGCCAAGTGCTTCTTTGTTGTCAGCTAGCCATTCAAATAGGACATGGAGAAGTAAAAAAGGGCAAAGGTATGTCACACATCCTCTACAAATGCATCATATGCTAGAATATGGGCCACCTGCAGACAGTGTGGCATGCCCCCAAGCCACATCAGCAAACACGGCAAAAACCTGATTATCTAATAGACTCTGTCATGCAATTTGTCTAAATATCTGACTATCTCACAGGTGCTGTTGCACTGATTGTCTGATTGTCTGACTATCTGATGCACTAATTGTCTGATTGTCTGACTATCTGATAAGCACCGTTGCACTAAATGTCTGATTGTCTGGCCATCTGACAAGCACTGACAGGCACTGTTGCACTAAATGTCTGACTGTCTGACCATCTGACAAGCACTGACAGGCTGTTGCACTAATTGTCTGACTGCCTGACTATTTGACAAGCACTGTTTCACTAATTGTCTGATGGTCTGCCTATCTGATGAAGCATCAGACAAAATCAGACTTTTGACGTGTTAGCTGATGAACATGATGATCCCCAAGTACACCTGAGTTTCTATTTTGTAACATTTATAGGCTTCTTGTCTCATGCACATTACAACAGGGAACTTTTCAGCTTACAATGATTAGAATCACTGGAGCCGAAGATGCCTCACTCAATGGCGGCACTTAGTAGCACAGCATGGAAAGAATTTGGAGAAACCAGGAAAAAGGTGTGTTAGTATTGCTTTAAGCAATACTTGACTTGAACTTCTGCTGACTTACTTCAACATACAGGAAATCCCACATACAAGTGCAAATGTTGTGCTTGGCAAGTTTGGTCTTGTCAACATCTGACACAAGTTTCCATGTGTATACTCAGACTCCTACCCAGTCCCAACGGTGCTAGCTTGACGATGTTATGTAAGCATGAAGCACCAGAGGGACTGGCAAATAACACGCATCAACAAACGAGCAGCTCGACGATTTCTGTCACGCTTGGTTCGGCATGGCGGAGTTTGAAAAAGATATGTTATACATCGCGTTGACGTGACAGTGTCAAAATGTTAATATATGGGTTCTGCCCTCTTTCTGCCAATGCACAAGCCTGAGGATCAACGGCCACCACAGCTAGAGGACTTCTCAACCACTCTGGATGCATTCGATGACACAGGCTACACAATCCCCGACCTCCTTTCACCATCTTATCCCACTGCTGCCATGCTTCAAGGGCCTGCCGCAGCTCCATGTCAAGTTTATATTGTTTATCTTTATCCTCCCCCCATTGTCGACCTCTCAACTAGCCAAGATGGTCCTGGTTGCCTCGGAATCTTAAGTAAGGGTGACTCGCACTGAGACAGAAGCTCTGGGTTATGGATGTCGCAGCAGATCATGACCTGAGAGGGACCACATCAAGTACAGCCATTCGGCTGGGAAGGATCATATTCAACATGAAATGACACTAGATTTCATGAGTAAACCATTCCTACACAATAAAACATTCACTTACCAGCCTTCGAATTCTGGAAATTGTCCATGAACGGCCGGTGTCAACAACCAATACCACGCTGCTCCACGTCAAAGATTCAGGCTCAATCTTGTCTTTTTTTGATGTTTTTATTATTATTAATTTTCTTGGTACTCTCTGATGTTTGCGCTTACCTTGTAAGCACCGTTGGGCCACATGAGCTCCTCTGGATTGGCGATAATAACATGGGAGCGAAGCGAAGCGATATCCTAAACAAGTGTAAGGCTATGCAGAATAAAGCTTGACAAGCAAAACTTACACGAAAATTACCCTCAGTCGCAGTTATTGCAGAAATGAAGATCACTTCAATGCCAAGCTGATCAAGTATTGTTGTATTTTGTTCACCGAGAATGTTGGGAGGTGTAACGATGAGCTGAATACCCTGCAGGCGGAAAACGAGGGGCATCCCCCTTTCCAGTCCCTGCTGTTGAAACTAGGGGTAACAAGTCCCTAGCGAGCAGCGCAGTATAGTACATGGAATGTACTACTTACCGAGTGTGGTGTGGAGTTGTTAAGAGCTTACTGGAGCTGGGGCTCAACAGTAGACAGTAAAGAGGATAATAGGATAAGGATTGACGCTACTAGAGTACAGTTTATATACTACTAAACTACAAATAAGTACAAAGAGTCTTATCAGTATGAGTCAAAGGTATTTGACTCATAAGGCGTCATTCCACAGCAATGCACAGCTATTGTACAGCAATGCATAGCTTTGCGCAGCACTTGACTCATCAATTATATTGACTGACTCATCACATTATCAATCTTAAATGTGATAGGTTGATAACCATAATGTATATATGTCTTCTATTCTCATGTCAACATATATTCACATCATCAATAGTTCCACTATTATGATTGGATGATCTTATGAGAATATCGCTAGGATATTCTCATGTCAGAATATGTTCTCATCATCAATCATCCACTATTATGATTGGTAGATGAGTATGAGAATATGTCGAATATATTCTCATGTCAATATATTATCTCACACTCAATCATCCACTATTATGATTGGTTGAGAGACGAGTAAGTAACTGAGCGTTATTACATTAGTTAATGTAAACTAATGATATCACTTATATTTACTATATACTGTATGTATATTGTATATTATAAGTTCAACACCTGCGATCGAGATGATGTCTCGGTCCCCACGAAGGACTGCCTCATAGACACGTATTTGCCATGCACAAGGCGTCTTCTTGAAGTTTTAGGTCAGATTTCGTCAAAGGATGGGACGTATGGCACAGCAGCCATATCTACACGGAAAGCAATGAAAGCAATGCGCTAATTTCCTAAAAAAAACATGTCAGAGGTCAAATGTGGTGTATATAATGCAGAAACACTCACCTTGTGTCAAGCCGAGCACTCGACGTGGACAGGCATACGAGCCGGATAATGGGCGCGATATGCGCAAGGGTTTCAAAGTCCGACACGTTGTCACGATTCGTAACGCAAAAATGGCCAACCTCGCGTTTGTTGATGCATGTTATTCGCCAGTCCCTCTGGAGTGATACGCTTACATAACATCGTCAAGCTCACTCCGAGGGACTGGGCAGGAGTCTGGTGTATACTCCAAACACTACTGGTGGTCAGGTGAGGATTTTGTGAGAGGTGAGACTAAACATACCACAGATTACCAGGGATGCTGTTTGCCACTCAGCCAAAACCTCTGCGTCCTCCCCTTGAAGCTCCCCTATCTTTCCTTGAAGCTGCCATTCAAAACCCTGAGTAAAAAATTAGTAAGGTTCATTTGATTAAATTGGTAGTGGATCTAATTGATAGCAGCATGCCACAGCTAACATGAAGGGATTGTTTTGGGAGCAGGGGAGGGAGGAGGGGGAGCAAAGGATTAGAGAGGCAGGAGGGGGCAGTCAGAGGGGGCAGAGGGGATCAGAAGTGAGCAGAAGAAAGCAGAAGAGAATGGGGAGGGGCAGAAGAAGCCAGGGAGAAGCAGAAGGGGTACAGGCAGTACAGATGCTTCAGAATCATGCAGAGTCAAGCAGAATCAAGGAGATTGTATTTTATACCAGTGCCAAATGTCAAATAATTGTCTAACATCTGTTGAGAAAAGATTTCAACAGAAAGAAGCAGTTGCAGCCTGGAAAACCCTGTCCCCATTGCATTTTTTCAGGTCCCCCTGCTTTCCCCCATCCAACAGGTCACAACCAATTTCACATGGGTGATTTCTCACAGGGTGTGAGCATGCATGGCACATGTGTATTCAAGTTACATACATATATAAGTAGGCTATGGGTGCTGTACCTTCCCATCCATTTGCCCTCACAAGCATTGAGGGTAAACTGGAATCCTGGAATCTATTCATTTCTCCAATGTTCCAAGTTCCCTGCAGAGCAAAATCCAACACCACAGATCCTGCCCAGCTATAGTACTAGTGGTACTGCAGGTGAGGTAGTCAGCCAATTCTCTAGCACTGGCCTGCCATGCCTTGTCAAGGCCACCCAGATACCTTTGTAGTGAGGCATTCCCAGCTTTGGCAGATTGAAACTTGCTTCCACTTGCGTGTAGACCATGTGGGGCAAAACCAAGTTGACCACATTGCTCAAGTAGTGTTCAACAGAGTTTTTTAATTACTATATGATTAGAAAGCACATAGCTGGTTGTTAGTGCTGGTGGTCTGCCATGCATCTCCAACATCAATTTGAAGGATTGTCAGTGGATTGATAACCCCAGTTCCTTGCAAATCCAAAACTGTTGGGAGCCCTTCAGTTGGTCCTGGCTGCATGTCAGTAACCCTGCTCTGGGAACCCATCTGAGCTGGAGGATGAGATGAATGAAGTAGACAGGTTGTAATGTCATGCAATAGCAACACATTGTGGTACTAATTGTGAGTGGGAATCCATATCTTGATTCCCAAGATCCAATTTGAGATAAAGTCTTCTATGCTCCTCCTGAAGATTTGCTATGATGTTTGTTAAGCCCAAGTAGTGCATGAGCTCAGAATTAATTTGTTCAGCTTGTCTTCCTCTTTGTTAACCATGGGTGCCAAGGAGGATGTAAGCCAGCCACAAGAGCAGCCTTGTGGTTCTTCATGTATATGACTATCATGATGGACAAAGGAGATCCAGAGTAAGATAGGAACATATGTTTTTTCAGGAAACCATATGGAAGCTGACTGAGGGCCATGAACATCAAATTTTGTGCCACATTTGAGAAGCTTAGCAAGTCAATGTTGGCTGTGGCTATGTGGGAATTCAAGAGTGTGCCTACAAGTTCTCTTGAAGTGATGACCATAACATACCCTTTGGAACTGGTTATCATATTGCTGCTGGCAGATAGCAGTGATATTGTCCAGTGTGGCTGCTCCTATACGAAAGATGAACAGCTTGCCGCAGTGAAAAAGGAACCTTTTGTTGATGTTGATGATGAATGTACCAGGAGTAAGTATATGCCACTTGATTAGTGTTGTGGATGCATATGTGAACCAGAAACAATTCTGGTTCAAAGCATTATAATGTGGAGCATATTCAACAGTGGATCCAAGAGCAATTGTGAGCTGGACAATAGTCATTCCTAGGTAGGGAATGGCAGGGGTAACCTCAGGGTTTTCAGAGCCCAACCTTTACCCTTACCCCCCAAAACCCTCACCCTTGGACAGGGGTGGAGGGTTTACCCCTCAAAACCCTAGGGGTGCAGAAGGGGTTGCCCAAGGGTACAAGGGTACAAAAATACCCCAGGGTACAAGGATCATCCCTGGACAGTTCAATCATTCACCAACTCTGTGCCTCACAACACACCCTTTTGATACTTTTGGAAAAATCAGAGATCAGGAGGGAAGGAGATAGACTCACACATGAGTAGTGTTTTAAAGTCCAGTTTTTACTGCCTTTTTTGGAAAGACTGAGACTGGACTGGTCCCAGGGTGTCCCTGGTATCAAAAAGACTGGAACTGGACCACTTAAGACCACTAGACCAGTCCTTATATTGTTTTCCATGTCCCTATGGCTCCCATACAATCAGTTGCAATGTTAAAATTGATGTGAAACTGCCAGAATCTCTGGGTTCAGAAAAGACTTCCAACTTGCTGTCATAGTTGATTATTGCCCACTCCATGGAGGTCTACAGACATGTTGTTGAAGTAGTAGTTGCGAATGATGGAGAAGATGCCTTTTGCACACCAATGGTGGTGCCAGTGGCACTGCCAGTCTTGATGACCAACAAGCATGCCAGGTTCACTGTCTGAGTCCCACATGTCGGGGTTGCACATCAAGTCATTGGTGATAATGCCTAAAAGTGGAAGCAGACAATCATAGGGGATATTTGAACCTCTTGAAACATTTGACCCAGAACTCAAAGGGCTCCAGCTTCATTCCTAGACATAGATGATCAATATAATATAAGCCATGTCACATGTGAAACCCAGTGTTGCTATGTTCACAAACCATCTTCTCCTCCAAACACTTCCAACATTGTTGCCTTTCATTCATCTTGCTCATTCTTCATCATCTTCTCCAAACCCTTCATCTTTGCCACTCCCTCCTTTAATTTCTCCTTGATGTTTCTGATTTCCCAAGTATGGTTCCTAAGAGTGTCACCAACAGGTGAGCTCATAGCTTGAAAGATGGAAGGGATGCCAGGGCTGTGAAGTAAGTTGGAGCCAGTGCAGTGGGTGAAGGTGGCTCCAATTGTGAGAGTGAGCTGGTGCTGGTAGAACAGGGACCATCCTCATCAAATATGCAAGGGGGTCTGGTATTCTGTAGCTACACTACATACATAAATGGGATGACTTGGAAATGATTTCAACAAGGTAAACATTGTAGTAAAATTACTAAGAAATATGTAGCAACAACCAGGGAAAGGGTGTGTGATGCAGCACATGGTGTGCATCATGCATCAGTGGTGGGCTCAGATTTTCTTCATTTTGGTGCTATCAGTCAATATTTTACATCAGTATCATTGCCACTGCCACTATTAGCAATTTTATTTCTGCATCTGTAGTTGAAATCTTCTTTTCCTTCCATACTATGAGGCATTAAGTAAGCATGATGAAGTAACAATGACCAGTCCACATTTTGAAATTGTGGGTTGGCATCCTTGGGATTAGCAAGGTCTTGCATTATTGAATTGTAACTCACCTGCACTATTTTTCTATGTACAGTGTTGTGCACAGCTAGCTATATGATCAAGCCATGGCAGGTAGTGGACAAGGAAGGAGGGAGAGCAACTTGTGAGTGGGAAAGGGAGTTGGAGGCAGCAAGAGAGAAGTGGGTAAGAAAGGAGGCAGGGTGAGTGAAGTGGGTTAGAAAGGAGGCATGGAAAGAGAGGTGAGCAAGCAGGAGAGTCTAAGATTTTTCTTTTACAATGTAATGTTGCATTACCACCAATTGATGTTTTTGTAATTAGCCTGGTGGATGTCAATCTTAGTTGGTAATTCATCTTATTTCATTCACTTTTCTGTCAGGAGTGCTACTAAGGTCTAATACTTTGAGGTGAAATGAGCAAGAAGGCAGGGAGGGAAAGTGAAGGAGGAGTGCAGAGGCAAAGAAAGTGACCTTTGGCTGTTTCGGCACTATCTTTGGAGACTGCCAACTGAGCCTTAGTCATTGCTTAGTCAGCTTTGAGCTTCAATGTGAGCATGCACAGGCAGACTAGTGCAAAGTCCACATGTTGGGAGCGATCCCATCATGTGTGCAGCATGTTGGCAGTTGGTACCCATCAGCAGCCAGCGGTCCAATGTCCCAGGGAGCAGGAGACATGGCCCCTCTTACGAACTCAGCTCTGGATGGCTGACTCAGCAGCTTATCTAATGAGCATTGTTTCTATGTATCTGGATCAGTTGAGTAGCAGTGTCTACTACAATGAGGCATTAGGGCAGCAGTTAAGCCCTCTGGTGGGCCCCTTCGCAAGGGTGAAATGCCAAAGCCCTACGTCTTGTACTCATGGGTTCAAACCCAAGACTTGGAAAAATTGGAAAGCAGGCAGATAGGGAAAGCAAAACAGATGAACAGGCAGGGTACCGGGGAGGGAAGGTGAAGCAGGTGAGTAGGAATGGAAGGTGTGAAACAGGCAAGTGGAGTGAAATGGTCAAGTGGGCAGGGAAGGAAAGTGAAACAGACATGCATGCATTATTGCTCCCTAGGCCAGTGGCAGTGCTAGGGAACAGCAGGGGTATACCCCCAGGATTCCCTGCATGCATGTAGCAGGGAGAGTGAAATGATGCTGTGAACAGTGAGGATTCTGGTAGGATCAGATAATTCAGCATCTGCCAAAGTCACCATGTGTTCAAATTCAATCAGCACATGCTCATCCATGCCCTCTGACCAAGGAATCCGGAAATTAAGCCTGGCAGGATAATGCACATATGCCTAGTGATCGGAGGTTCAGTTATGTAACCGCAATTAACTGTAACTTAACTGAACCTAACTGCTCGACCAGTTAATTATCAGTTAAGGTTAGGCCCTTTCCCTAACCTTAACCGGACCGGTTATGACTGGTTATGACCAGTTAAATTATGCAATCTTGTAGAGCTGGTCCTTAGCTTCATTTTGAGCCCTTATTCATGTAATTTGGCCCAGTGGTTCATGAGATATGAAGTATTTTGTGAAGGGATGTCAAAATTATTGTGTTTCCCATTAGCAATGTCCATGACATGCAAAAAGCAATATACAATTAGTTTCTCATGTTCAATCTGCTAGCTATTTCCCTCACCACACTCAGAAACATAGTTCTCTGGGATGCTGATGAGGAGCAAAGTTTTGCATGGCTGTCATGAGGCTCTAATTTGTATGCAATTTTCATTATGTTTATCATTCTGTATTGGACAATATACTTCTGACTTAGGCTGTTGGCATTTGGGACTTGTTTCTGACTTATATTGATCAGTTATGAGCATCATAGACAACATTGCTAATGGGAAACCAATCATCTTGACATCACTCACAAAACACTTCATATCTCATGAACCACTGGTCCAAATTACATGAATAAGGGCTCAAAATGATGCTAATAACCTGCTCTACCAGATTACATAATTTTAATTGGTTATAACCGGTCCAGTTAAGGTTAAGAAAATTCTGGGTCATCAGTTAATTGATCAGTTACAGTTAATCAATTTTGGGGCAATTAACCGGACTTAACCTAACCTCACAGCACTACATATGCCTGACAAAGAAGACAGGTGCACGCGAGCATGTGTCAGCAACATGAGCAGGTACGATAGCTTACCTATTGTGATATGGTCTTAGACTACCCTTTGGCGTAGTAGTGGTGGAGAGAGGAAGAGAATGGATTGTCCTATTCTATGATATAGGACAGGTTTATATACTAAGAGATAACAAATATGTACATACATATATGTAAGCATATAGTATAGTCTGTATAGATAGGAAAGTATGGCCTGATAAGCACACCATAAGGTATCATCATGAGTCTATCATGATGTCATCCTTTGGAGGATGACCTAAGCAATATGATTAATGGTGTCATGTGAGACACACTAGGATATGCTGAGCAAGCATGTAGGAAGGTAAGCAGCCAATCAGAAGCCACCTATGTACTGTAAGTAACCAATTAAAAACATGCTTATTTTTTTTTGGTATATACTAATACTGATATAATATTATTACAGTTATTATTATAATTATCAGTATCCATTTTAGTATTTTAAAAGTTAAATATGCAAAGGGGAAGGTAGAAGATGTAAAAAGGGGCCAGGGGATGCCAGGAGGGTGCACATGGGTTAGAGGACTGAGAAGGAGTGTGGAGGGGGCAAAGAAGTGAGAGGACTGAGAAAGAGTGGAGAGGGGAAGGGAGTAGAAGCAGAGGGGTGAGAAAATGTCAGAAGGGTGTGAGAGAGATGACTGAGCAGGGAGTGTGGTGGGGGGCAGGGAAAGTGAGAAAAAGTGGCCAGGCCAGGTGCCAGAAGAGCACGTACAGGCAGAGGACCAAGCAGGGAGTGTGGAGGAGGGCAAGTAGAGGTAGCAGGGGTGAGAAAAAGCGGCAAGAGGGTGCGCGTGAGCAGAATTGAGGAAGGGAAGTAAGGGGTGAGAAAAAGTCGCCAGGGGGTGCCAGGAGGATGCGAGTGAGCCAAGGAATGTGGAGAAGGGCAGGGAAGGGGAGAAGCAGACGGGGACAGGAAAAAGCGGCCAGGTTGCCAGAAGGGTGCGCGCGAAGGGCAGATACAGAGGAGGGCGGGAAAAAGCGGCCGGGGTGCCAGGAGTATGCGGGCGTGCAGAGGGCTGAGCTGGAATGTGGAGGAGGGCAGATAGAGGCAGAGGGGTGCGAGGAAAGAGAACCGGAGTGCGACGCACGGTCAGGAGCATGGAACGGTTATTCTGAGTGAGTGGGAAAGTAATCAGCCAATCAGAAGCCATCTTTGTAAGTAACCAATGAGAAACGTGAGAGAGGTTTATATTGCCAAGCTCTATATAATTAAAATTACCGCACCTCCGAAACGTATGGCGAATGCAGACAGTGTCTGGCTTTTACGCTGTCCGTTGGGGGGAAAGTAAATCGTCCCAATGCTCCGACTCGTGCTCCTGGCACTCTTCGAGGTTAGAGAACTGCCTGCGGCAACTGGGAAAATTGCAGTAAACGACTGATAATAGTGATATGATATTTTCTTCGGAGGAAATTTTATCGGCGGTGCTGTCCGAAATATTTTTAGATGACAAGAATTCCAGTAGTCGTGTGCATTCCTCCGGCGTTGAAGACCTTTTGAAGAGAAAATCTAGGTAGAATGCGGTAATGAATATGTTTGGCCGGTGCCGTGGTTCCTGTTGCCAACACCAGCATAAAAGTGACCATAACCCCTTCCCGATTTCTGTTGGCGGGCGGGGTTTACTGCCTTTCACTATGTAGAATATGACGCTTGCATCATATTGTAAGTGTGAAAAAGGCGGTTTGCCAGTGAAAACCTTCCCACAAAATCATTAGGAGATCAAGGCACGACGTGTGGCCCGTACCTCTAAAATTGTCATACCGAATGCCCACATATCTGTTTCCCGTGTATGTCGAGCGAGCTCCTCCCCATCATCGTAGATCAGCTCGTACGCCATCCATCGACATGTACCACCAACTTGTTTCGTGGTGAAGCCACTAACCTCCAATAATCGACCTAGGCCGAAGTCGCTTAAACACGCTTTGCCGTTGTCATTGACAAGAACGTTCGACTGTTGGACACACGTGAGATTAAAAAATAAATAAGAGCGTGGTGAGAGCACCCACGCCTTTGATATCGCCGTGGACGACCGGAGGATTCAGGCCATGGAGGTAGGCTAATCCGGATGCTATCTGACAAATCTGCCGAGCCTCTAGACACGATTGGTTCCCCAGTGAGAAAATTGCGTACCAGCTCAAGCCGATTGACATGAGGTTTTGCCTCGAGATATGACACGAGGTTTCCGAAGGCGTAGAATGGGTAAACCAAGCAAGGACTGCCTTCTCTGTCAAAGTCGAAACTTATGCCATAGAAGGGAATTATGTGCGGGTGGTCGAGGTTGATCAAAATCGACGCCTCTTGCATGAATTTCTATTGCGGAGTTAAGAGCCCGGAGAGAGCGCGACGAAAGAGATTTCATTACATGTTTCAAACGTTCGTATCGCTCTTTCTTCCCTGGAGGAATTGAACGTATGACTTTGACGGCAACCTGAAAGGAGAAACCTGAATAAAGTAAAGTGCGGTAGAGATAGTTAACCATACAGATTCAACCATTCCATTTTCGTGCGTCAATGTGCCTTTCCAAAAATCTGCTGAGGTGCCCAATGAAAAACCAGAGTCGCCATCTTTTTTAACAAGGCCCGACAAGTCCCGCCGAGCGGACGAGGGAAGTCCTTTTGCGCCTCTTTTTTTTTTTGATTCCGGCCACCACATAATTGTGCGAAAAAAGAGTGAGAGTCGGTGACTAACAATTTTTAGATGCGTAAGTGGATCAGTGTACCCCGCCTACCATATCCAAGATCTAGTTGCCCTGGTGTGCGATGAGACTCAAAAAGAAATAATCCATAAGTTAACCAAACCTGAACGGTAGCATAGATGTTACTGGCGATTAGAAGGTCAAAATTTTCGTGCACACGTAAGGTGCCGTGAGCAATGAGCATGTAACCTTGCAGATATATAAAGACCACTCACTTTGAATGAGTCCACCTCCGTACCTCTAGCTGGGCCAGGTTTGAATCGAGATGCTTGCACCTATACTGTTGTGGGTGATGCAGTATGTTAAGTAATCGGAGTGTGCATCTGGCGTTTGTAAACGATCCGAAAGATTCATAAAGGGTCGAGGTTCAGGGATATCGATGAACGTTGAAATGGGCGACACGATCGGTATGAATGATCGAGTCGTTGCAGTTGAACGTTGATGTTGAACGTTGAACAATGAAAGGTTATGGCTATCCCTTTATCAGTATATATCAATGTTGAATGTACATCATGATCAGAGGCAGCACGTGCCACTGATCGAGATCATCATCATGGAATGTCATAACAAGCAGTGTTGACAAAGGCGCCCCGCCGCGTGGTGACCCTTCCAAATACCCTTCATCGTTCATCGTTTAACATCAACAGCGACATCCTTCTCTTGCCATCCATTTCATTAAGCGATACGAATGCCGTTGAATACACTTACTACTGAAGTTGGCCTCAAAGTGGGACCCGTTCTCCTTGAAACCCTAGTGAAACATTACGTCGATCGCCTAAAGAAACACGCAAGTCGTGGCTCCACGCAACTAAAACGTGATGAACTGTTGTATGACGAGGCGTTCAATATCGTTAAGGTATGGTGAAATGTTCCGTTGCCTTCCGCATTCAAACACCCCTTGACATGTTCTAGGCTTTCATGAAAGCTGCATGTTTGTGAGTCTTGTCTCCGGCGGAAATGAAACTATGTCACACGACCCCTAGCCATTCCGTTGAAGAGTTGCAGGGTACCATAATTATTGGTCTGACGATGCGTTTACTAATGCGTTTCAGAATTCTCCAACACGCGCACACCGTCACCGCCCTGGACTCGTGTTGTCCGAACTACCATACCATTGGCTTCTTGCGACACCGCGGCCACCTATCTCATACAAGCTCTGGGCGGTGAAGAACACGCGAGGAATGTAGTGGGAGGTGTGAAATGGTGGCAAGTTCGCGGTCTAGAGGGGTATGTATATATAGTAATTTGTGAAGGAACTGAGATTGATCTGCCTTAGGATAGAAGCCCAGTGGATCACCGCCAAGAAGGATTGGCGTGAGGCAAAGAAGCGTTACAAGGCACAGCATGAAGCAGAAGCCAATGGGATAGAGGTTCCAAACCATCACAGCGGAGAATCTCCCGAAGAACCGCTCAAATACGAGGAAGCGATGGATGACATGCGCTGCGTGCTCTATTGTCACGGAGGTCGGTATATGCGAGACTTCTGGTTCTTCAGTTTTGTTCAAGTCTCTTTGATTAGGTGGATACTTTTTTGGCAGTGTCGATCAAGAAAGGTCCGTGAAGATCTCCCGGTACATCGTATTAGAGATCTTGAGAAACGATTTCTTCCAGGTATAGCATCGAACGGATTGCCAGAAAGATTAATGGCCGCGTTCTCGGTGTGACCTTTGTTGTCATCTATGATTCGTATTGCTGATGCTATATCAAGCTATCAACTATCGTCTTGCCCCACAATACCCTTTCCCCTGCGCTTTGCAAGATGCCTTAGCAGCATGTAAGTTTTGAGGATCTTTGTACAGCTTGCGTGTGAATTGTTCTTTCCAGATCTCTATCTGACTGAACCGCCGCCCGGATCAGATCATCGCCCAGTACATCCTAGTCAAATAGTAGTTGCCGGTGATTCTGCAGGTGGTGGCTTGGCGCTTGCTTTGTTGCAGGTTTTGCGTGATGTTGGACTCCCAATGCCTGCTGGAGGAATACTCATTTCCCCTTGGAGTGACATGACCCATTCTTTCCCCAGTATTCATACGAATACTGAAACGGTAAATGATCCCAATATGTAGCATGGGTGATATTTGCTGAAGGTTTTCAGGACATAATGCCTGATTGGGGATTGTCCTTGATGAAGCCAAGCATCCTGTGGCCTCCTCCGACTGATGAGCAGACTCGACGCACACACCATTCCCTCAGGTCCAGGATTCGCCATGCTATTAGCCCCAAAATGCCGACACCCAGAGCATCTGTGTCAACAATCCGTTCAACGCAAAGCAGACCACCCCCAGATCACCCCTTGCCAATTGACATTGGATCGACAACCTCTGTACCCTCGTTACACAACGAAACGATCAGACTCGTAACGGAGGGAGGGGAAGTCTTAACAATCGATAGGCAGGTTCAATTATATGCGCCGAACTCCTTACTTGCCCACCCATTGGTCAGTCCTGCATTGTCTTACCTTGGTGGATTACCACCTCTGCTAGTTGTTGCCAGCGATGGAGAGGTATTAAGAGATGAGATTATATATACGTATGTTGTCGCCCTTCATCCCAGTTCATGGAATCTTCATTGTTCATTTCCAGTGCTCATAAAGCTGCAAATCCCACTCAATATACGGTCCACCCTACCGCCCGGGATCTATATCCACCACTGCGGGACATTGAAGGAAAGCATCCACCCACGAAAGTGCATCTGCAAATTTATGACGGTATGATGCTTTCCATACGCTAAAATAACTTCCTCACAGGTCTATGTAGATGCTGCGCATGTATTACCCGTCTTGTTTGCTTTCACAACACCTGCAAAATACTGCTTCCGTGCGATGGCCACCTTTTGCAAGCATGTAACAATGTCCGGAACGGCCTGCGATCCAACATCCCCTCCCGCAACTTCCAAATCCATGCCCAACATGCCCTCTACACCTCTTAATAGCGATTATGAAGCAGCGCTGAGTGGTGCAGAGCTTAGGGCAGTACAATCCGCGCCTCCCCCTGGTTTGGAAAAGAATCGGTCAATAAAACGCACCATCTCAGCGAGGATGCGACGGGTAGTCCATGCTATGCAGTCACCAAACCTTGAATCGCATAAAAAGAGACAACAGGTACTCTCTCCTCTTGCCCCCGTGCCAGAAGGGCAAGTGCCCGAACAAAAGCCCGCCCTGCAATCACATTCACCAAGTGATGTTGGGGGTCCACGCTTCGAAGCTCAATCCCTCAGCCGTGCACCATAATCCAGAGCGATATGCCGGAGAACCTACAGTTTACCGCACCCAGGGCGATGAGGTAGGTGGCATTTACATGCGTGACGTCGTTTCATTGCATACTGACGACTTGATAGTATCTGTGGGCCGGACCCATGCTCCGAGAGCGAGTTTCCACAAGAGGAATTTTACGTCCCCTGGAGTCCGAATCTGACCTGGTCGCTTGTAATATGCCACCAGATGTCGTTGGATTTTTGTCGGAACGTGCAATCAGAAGATATCTGGACAACACGGCCATCTTTGACAAGAAGTTTGCTCGACATGTTAAGCTCATCGAAAGCCGGCGCCGCCGGAATCTCAAGCGAGCAGAGAGGCAGACGACCAAGAATCTCGACGCATACAAAGATTTTACTGCAAGGCGGCGCAATACTGTACCGGGTCCGCTGGAACCTACTTCGTTGAACAAAGGTTGGGCCTGGGCGTTGGACGTCCACGAAAAACCTCCTCCGAGTAGCATAGTTGCACGGCGAGACACCAAAGAAGCAAGTCAACTGGCTAAATCTGCTGATCGATCCATCTTTGAGGGCGAGCCAGCCCTCAGCGGCAACAATTTCTGGTCCATTCTGGTCAATTTTTTTACTGCTACTCCCGAACGCTTCCCCGCCCGGAAGGGAAATTCCCCCTAGCCACTCTATAATAACAACTTTTCTAGACCATCCTTTCGTTACCTCTCTACACGGCGCAACCTTTTTCTTCAATGTGTACATACATTTCGGAAAAATACCTCTACAATCTCGACTTAGCGGAATTTACTATAACGTCATCGTCCTTTAGCACCCTCAAAGCCAAACGGCCTAGTGCAGGAAAGCCTTGGACGTATTTCCATGCATGCTCAGAGCTGGCCTGACGTCTAGCGAAGCGTGCTGCAATGCCCTGGCAGATAACCGCAAGCTAAATCTGTTAGCTTAATGCACAATTTCTTCAATAAAATGGAGATACCCTGAATACTGTCCAGCTCCGTACGAAAACCATGTCGTCTATAGGGTAATGCCTGCATGTAAGACGGCAGTACTCTCGTTCCAGCTCTTCCAATGTAATTGGCAAATCATGGGACGCATTTTTGAAACCTCTGATGAAACTAGTTACTTCAGGCATATCATTCGCCGTGACCGACCACTGGAGAGTCATATTCCCCAAGTCAGTAAGCTATGTGTAAGGGGTCAGTTATGCGACATCCGATGTAGGATAGAACATACAGGATTGCCGAGCGTGCATAGTTCCCAGTCCAATATGCCGATCACTCGATTCTCAGTCGGATGGTAGATTAAGTTGTCGATTTTATAATCACCGTGCACAATGCGTGAGCCAATTTTGCTTTCATCCGGAGAGTTATCCTTGTACCATGCTATGAGGTCATGGAAAAAAGGGATGTCTCCCACGGCTTTTTTCGTGTCGATGTCGATAGTCGCGGCCTGCTTGCTAGAGATGCGAGACAAGGATTTGACCTGACGCTGGAAGTAGTTGGTATGAGGGGCAAAATTCGATAATCCGATTTCGTTGGGTAATATTTGACTGAGCGCGGCCAGTGTCCTAACGGCTGCGAACCAGCTGCGATAAGGTGTGAGAAAGACGTTGCGAGCAACCATAAAAGCATAATCGTTACCATTCACGTCTATCCTCAAGGGGTATCTCAAGCATGCGTTCGTCAGTAAATATACGGCCATCGAGGTACTCCATGATGTAAAAGGGAGTCCCAACTATAGAGTTGTCCTCGCAAAGTAGAATTGGTGCTGGTACTGGTATCTTCTTCTCTGGCGAGGTTGAAGGATTAATATTATGCCTGTGGAGTGCGTTGAGCATGGCATATTCGCGCTCTACTTGATGAGCCTTTGACGAAAGTAGTTGTCCGACAGGCTTCTTTCGTAATACGAAGCGAATTCCTCTAAGTTATGATCTGAGTTGAAGGTTATAAAATATAGTTCGCAGAACATACTTTGCATCACTTAGGAAGTAAGTTGGATTCGACTGATCATTCCTAAGCAAACGGCTTATGTAGTACCTCAATCGGGCCCTACCTGTCCGTGCTGAAAAGTGTAAGAAAGAGCCATATGTAAAGAAAACAACACACTTCAAATTGTTTGACGCTGACTGGAGTCACTATTATGGGTGCGACCCTCGCAAGATACACGTTTAGTCTCTCGACGTTAATATGCGCTCGAACTTTCCCAATCTGTCCTCCTATTTTCGCACCTTCAGACATCTAGAGGACTGGAAGTTTCAAGAAGGCGAGGTTCAGAAGCGTTAGTAATGCTAATAGCGCTGTATACATATAATCAGCGTCCAGCAGTGTGGGATTCCGGGCTCGCCGGCTATTGGTGAACCAGTGATCCAATTCTGGAAATTTCGGGAAAATCCGTTCGGCAACAGCTTACGTAATACGCGTCGTTAAAAATTTGAAAAGCCAACACGTCTCGTAGCTCTCCTTCCCTCGTCAACACTATCATGTACTTCCTTGCTCGTTCCGTCCGTTCCTTCGTCCCCGTTGGTGGCTCGTATTCTGTTCGTTTTGCATCCATTGATGTATCCTTCATGCTAAGAACAGCTTTTTAGGCCCTTTCACGCTCCGCGGGACGCAGATACATGAACTCCAAGGTTTCGGGTAAGCCGGGTCATCCATTAGCGCCAACCATTTTATAACCTACAAGAGCAGGCCCGGTCATTGGTATTGACTTGGGAACCACAAACTCATGTGTCTCCATAATGGAAGGAAAGACGGCTCGAGTCATCGAAAACTCGGAAGGTCAACGGACCACTCCGTCTGTTGTCGCCTTCACGAAACACGGAGAGCGCCTTGTCGGTCTCCCTGCAAAACGTCAGGCAGTCGTTAACTCGGCTAACACCGTTTTTGCTTTCAAACGGTTGATCGGACGTCAGTTCAAAGATTCAGAGGTGCAAAAAGATACTAAGCATTGGTAACGCTATGTTCTACCTATATTACATGGCCACTAATTTGAGTTGATAGGCCCTTCAAGGTCGTCGAGAGACCTGACGGTAAACCGGTGGTCGAAGTGGACAACGGCGGCAATAGACAGAAATTCGTATGTTTCACCGTCATCTCCATAACTCAGACCACTTAGTCTTGATATAGTCCCCCGAGGAACTATCTGCCATGGTCCTAGTCAAGATGCGTGATACTGCGAGTCAGTATATCAACAAACCAGTGAAGTAAGTCCTTGCCGATGAACCACGTCATCCAAAAGTTAACTTGAGTCAGTCACGCGGTCGTAACGGTACCGGCATACTTCAATGATGCTCAGCGGCAGGCAACGAAGGATGCCGGTCAAATCGCTGGTCTCGATGTTCTTCGTGTCATCAATGAACCTACCGCCGCTGCGCTCGCTTACGGTCTAGACAAGGCAGAAAACGCCGTCATCGCCGTCTACGACCTTGGTGGTGGTACCTTTGATATCTCTATCCTCGAGATGCAGAAAGGCGTATTTGAGGTCAAGTCCACCAATGGTGACACCCATCTGGGTGGTGAAGACTTTGATATCAAACTTGTCGACTACCTCTTGAACGAGTTTAAAAAGGAGACCGGCGCGGATTTGTCCAATGATCGCATGGCTGTACAACGGATTCGTGAAGCTGCAGAAAAGGCGAAGATTGAGCTTTCATCAACTACACAGACGGAAATCAATCTCCCCTTTATCACTGCGGATGCCACCGGACCAAAACACATTAATACCAAGCTCATGAGGTCGCAGTTCGAGTCTCTTGTTGGCCCTCTTATCCAACGAACCGTCGATCCGTGCAAGAAGGCTCTCAGTGATGCTGGAGTCAAGCCAAGTGAGATTAACGAGGTCATCCTCGTTGGTGGCCAGACTCGTATGCCCAAAGTCAGCGAAACGGTGAAAAGCATATTTGGACGTGAACCCAGCAAGGGTGTCAACCCCGACGAGGCCGTCGCTATTGGTGCCGCCATTCAAGGGGGTGTATTGGCCGGAAACGTTACCGACATTCTTCTCCTCGATGTCACTCCGTTGTCGTTGGGTATCGAGACTCTTGGTGGTATCATGACGAAGCTTATCAACAGAAATACCACCATTCCAACGAAGAAGTCGCAAGTCTTCTCCACTGCTGCTGATGGTCAAACCGCTATTGAGGTTAAGATCTTCCAAGGAGAGCGTGAGCTTGTCAGGGACAACAAGATTCTCGGCAACTTCAACCTTGTCGGTATTCCACCAGCACCCAAGGGTGTGCCTCAGATTGAAATCACGTTCGACATTGATGCTGGTATGTGAAGCTTATTATTCGGACTACTGCGTTGCTGAGCTCGATTTAGATGGTATTGTCCACGTTACTGCGAAGGACAAAGCTACCGGCAAAGATCAGTCTATGACCATTGCTTCATCGTCTGGCCTCAGCGACAAGGATATTGAGAAGATGATATCCGAGTCTGAGCAATATGCTGAGACAGACAAAGCTCGTCGGGCCCTTATCGAGGAAGCTAACAAGGCGGACTCTGTTTGCTCTGACACCGAGAAGGGTATGTCCTCGCCATCTAGGAGGGAACTGTTCTGACAAATCTTCACAGCCATGAACGAATTCAAGGACCAACTCGATGCCACAGAAAAGGAGAAAGTGACCAAGCTAGTCGCCGAGCTCCGCGAACTTGCCTCCCAGGGACAGTCTGGTGACGCGTCTGTCAGTGCCGATAACATTAGGGAGAAGGTCAATGAGACACAGCAAGCTTCACTCGGTCTTTTCCAGAAAGTATATGAGAAGCGCGCTGCCGAGAACCAAAGCTCAAGTGAACAGACTTCTGAAACTAAAGAAGAGAAGAAGGATTAAACCCCTCCGCATTGCACATCTTCACTTGCATCATCACGGACTCTTGGTGTCTCATCTTCACGACCGCTCACGATCTTTCTCCTCATGGTAATATGCGCATTAGATTATCAAAAGTACCTGGCATCATCGTACACTAGCTATTCCTGGTCACTATTCCTTTTTACCCACCCCTCAGTTATTGCTTAATTTTGTCTCATATACACACAATGTAATTCATTTCAACAGGCTGGCAAACGTGTTTGGTTTAATGGTGTATTCGGAGTTTACATAATTACCCTGATCAATCAATCGTTGCTATCGGATGCCTCAGTTGCTAGACTTGCCTGCAGAGACTTTATTGCAGGTTGTCCAATTCCTGGAGGTTGAAGATGCTGTTTCGTTCTCATTAGTAAGTCGCGAAGTCAACGCTGAGCATATCCAGACCTCACGTCAGTGCTAAACTAGGCATCTCGCGTTATATACAACTTACTAACCTACGAGCGCGCTTTTCTGGCCGGAACGCTTAGTTTGACTCGGGAAACCCGTCCTATACCATGCGCTCCACATGAAGATATTACCCAGTATGATGCCCATGCCCTCCGACAGTTCCTCCGCCACTTTATTCGTCTTAACCGCAACTGGCAGCACGACAAACCCCGAATTATGGGACCTGTTAAAGGGTTAAAAACAGAGAAAGGCTTGGATATGCTAGGCCAAATTCCGGGGACTAACTATGTAATCACCCACTCGATCCCCAAGTCCGCAATGGCATTGTGGTCGACGGAGAACGGCGAAAAAGTCTGTTCTGTCCCTTGCCATAAACGCTTGCTAGACATCTCGACTGCATGGACCGAAGAAGGGAAATTTACCCTCGCACTGCTCACTGATTCCGAGGAAATTGGCTATCCGTAAGTTGCCACTGCACAATTGAATGAATATGATATCCTAATTAGTATATTTAATTTCAGGACAGGCATTCAAGTCCTCACCGTGGACTATGGCGGGCCGAAGGTTACCATGAATATTAGTTGGTCAAAACAACCCTTACTCGAACAAGCTGGTCCCAGTCGGTTCCGGGCTATTTTCCTGAATGCAGAAGTGGTCGGTGCATTGTATATGCCAGTGAGCGATAATAACACGGAGAATATACCACCGCTCTTGCATGTATATGCGTTCAATCGGGTGACTGGAAGAGAAACGGACATTTGCGTCATTTCGAGTCTCATCCACGTAAGTCCCGAGCGCCGGTGTCATTCACGCTGCGTACTTACGGTTTGATTTACAGGAGATGTGGGAAAATGTCGAGATCGGGACTTCCTTTTGGAATGGCAACTTGTATATCCATTCTGAATACGACAGCGATAGCTTTCAGCAATGGGTACTCAGGGAGCTGCTTCCATATGACAATAATGTCATTCCCGCGGTTCAGACGTGTTATAGCCTCTGTACGTCCGTCGAGCATCCAGCCGACATGGGGTGCGGACTCGGAGAAAACGTCTCGAACGTGGAGTCGGAAGGCATTCTCACTACGCGGTCTGAATATGGAGTTGTTGCCTTGGCCATCCACACCATTACAGTCCAAGGGTCTCACCAGTTTACGTTGATAAATTTCTGGGTTATCGACGATGCTTCGCTGACGAAGGCTCGCCGGGAGTTCGATCGTCTCCCTTTTCCATCACTCTATCCTAGTGTTATAATTCCGGGGACGATCAAGGGATCCAACCTGTCAACTTGGTACCTTTGCCATGCATCGAACAGCGGGACCTATGTCATACTTCTTTCTAATATTGAAGAAGCTCTGGAGACCAGGCTTCAGATGGTACACTTTAAATTGCCATGCCGGCGTTTCACTGTGCATACCATAGAAGTACCACCATTCGTGAAGTTGGATCTCATCACCGGTTTCGTGGTTGACGAGTGCCGCGGAACGGTAACGTTATGTCAAGCAGAGAACGGCGAAATGTTCCGGTTAAACTTTGCTTGACAGGGTATAATAGTCGCGACAAGCATGAAAATTTGGTACTAGGAACATTTTGTACGCTTCAATATCGTGAATTCATTCATGGTGTTTCAATGATACTTGGTTCCCCGCCTGCAGCCCACATAACACGCTCTGTGTTGGCAAGTTCCCGTGGTTATAACAAGTGCAATACATGCTGTGATCACTAGATGTCACTTTTAATTGCTTTGATACCAATAGGGGTTTCCAACTTGAGGGTAGTCGGACGGAAAGTCATCTACTGCCGTTCCAAAGGCTGGAAGCGGGTATAATATTGTTTTGTGTACGATTCGACGACCTCTTGCGTAGATTCAGGAAGATCCTCGACAAAACAGCCTATCCAATGAGCAAAAACCTATTTGGTACTTGTGTTGGCCTACCTGGTGAACCGGCGAAGAGGGCCAGTGCTGGAACAACCGTATTTGGGGGAATAATGGTGTTATCCGCAATTTTCGCGCAATCCTTGATTATGGTGAATTTGCCCTGCCCGCAAGTCAATGCGTCGAAAGTTACTAGCAAAAGAATCATACAATGATGCAATTCTTCCCTATCTCGACATGATTTCCAATGGTAGCTGCTTCAACGACACTGTTGGCGCCGATATGGACATAATCGCCAATCTTCATTGGATAGTAGTTGAACGCGCCCCGGTATGTCTTATATGGAGGCCTGTAATCATTCATGGACATGACCTTGGCATCGAGAAGCGAGTCAAGTGTACGAACCTCATGATACACCCTTCACCTATCAGGCAATATCTTCCGAGCGATATCACGACTGCATGACCTGGACCTGACCTTCTCAGGTCTCCACGGATGATAGCACCACTAGCGATGACAGTTTTGCCACCTAGAATAATATTTTGAGGACCGGCGATGGTAGCACGTCGTGAAACTTTATTGCCAGTATCCTGAACAATTCTGAAGAAGGTTAGTATTTGTAACCAGAAAAATTCGAAGAGTCTGACCGTTTCTATGAATTCGGCCGTTGAGTAATAAATGGGAGGATCCATGATGGACTCCGCGTCTGCACTTGTTGACCCAACCCATCCGCTATGCTCCCGCGGCGTGGCCATGTAGGGTCCATTATCCTCCGCCACTGTTCACAACGGCCACTGTTTACTCGGACCTTTTCCAATGTCCTAGTACATCACAAAGCAAACCGTTCTCTATTTCAGCGATGTGGCACACGCCTAATATGCGAAAGGAAACTCGACGATCCAAGCTCTCTAAATCCCTCTCCGCCATCCAACCCCAGCGACTCCTCTATCTATCATGGCCCACTAGCAAAAACATTTAAAAAGCTGAAGCTATTCTCACTTGCTTCCCTTTCGCTTTCCATCACGCTGGCGCCATTTATGTTTCTGGTCGAAGCCAACCTTCCGGCATCAGCACGCATTGCGCTCGCTTCCATAGCCATTGGGACATCTGGCCTTAGTACAGCATTAGTTGGATGGTGCGGAAAGCCTTACGTGAAGACTTTGAAGCGTCTGAAGACAAGCGAAGGCGCTGAGGGCCTTGAATTGATCACCTACACTCTATTCATGATGCCAAGAGTAACTCGAGTAAGTCGCAAAAAAAAGAAAAAAAGTATAACGTTAACTATCGTCTACAGGTGTACGACCCATACTTCTTAATCGAAACAAAACGGCCTTTCGCGAAATGGGAACTTGCGCGGGAGCTCCCCCTTCCACCCGATAGAACTATCGAATCCATCACTCCGGGAAAAGAAGAGACGGTGGCGGAGACATTGGACATCGACGGAAATATCCTGGGCCGTTGGCTGGTTCAATGGGACGAAAACGGGCGAGGGAGATGTCACCAAGCTGGGACGGTAGTGAGGTACGTTTGCCATTTAATAGTTTGTGTCAGAAATGAGAAATGTTGCAATTTTCCAGATTTTTCAACGTACACGAGGAGCTTCTCCAGTAATTGCGGTGGATTAAACGCTATTTTAGAGCATACTAACTCTCATTCTCTTCTGGAACCTGTGTTCTTTCACGCCATGGTCTGTACTTCCTTCCCTCTTCGGTTATAAGAGACCGTGAATAATATTGCATACTGATGCTTAACAATACATAAGAAGTGGTGTATATCCCCCACATATGTCCATTGTATGCTTCTATAGATCACTGGTATGACGTTTGGGTATCACTTCAAACAAAATGTCACAATTTCGCCTTAAGAATCCTTAGGGTTGCATGTTGTAAACCTTGATCTGCGAGAAATCAATGATTGTGGCTGCAATACAACGCTTGGGTACTCACAGTTGTTATCGTATAGTCTGTCACCGGGCACGGCAACGATATGAGAGTGGATGTTAGAAGCATCAACCATCTCGGGAACAACATCCTTGATTGTCCTCGCTCCAAGAAGGCGCATGTTCATCTCGAACTCATCCTTGAGAAGCCATAAGGTGGGACGACAAACATAAAGCGCATTTTACTCACGTGCAAAATCTGCAGTGCCTTGTCAACACCCTCTTGTCCGTAGGCAGAAAATGCATACAAGAATGGTCGCCCGATGCCAACTGTACGCTATTTAGCACTTTGCCTCCAAGAAACCAAAGGAACTAACCAGCAGTAGCACCGAGGGCGACGGCTTTCAAAACATCCGTAGCTCTTCGGACACCCCCATCCACAAAGAGTTGGAACTTTTCATTGGGGAACTTGAGGCCTCTCTTCTCCTTTAACTTGTCAACAACCTCCACCAAAACTTCTATTCCAGAGCGCGCAAAGTCCAGTTGGCGGCCGCCATGATTGGACAGGACGACTCCTGCTAGCCCTCGATCATATGCTTCGAGAGCATCCTGCACACGTTTAATAGATCATTAGTGATGATGTAACGAATGTACTATGGCGAGCACTGACCTCCCAGCATTGAACTCCCTTCAGAATCAAAGGTACTATGCTCCGCGTTAGGCGTTATCATACAACGACGGGGGGATACTCACTGTTAGTTACACTTCTAAACCAACCAAGATCATTCCAGTCGAGACCTGGGTCAATGAAAGACTATCGTCGCGGTTACAATCTATTTGAAACCACATAATAAAAACACTTGCGCTGATAGCTCTTGCTGCTCCTTGAGATCTGTCGACGTCCTCAGAGCCTGCTTTCGTAACCTCCGAAGGATCTTCAGCTTCGAACTTCATTCTCATGTCCTAGATCATCGAGCTCAGCGTACGAGAATGTTTTAGTTACAGTGAAGTCAATACCTTTTCACGTCGACCAAGTTGTGGTGCATCCACGGTGATGAATAATGCTTTGATCCCGCGCTGCTCAGCATGCTGTATTATCCTTTTTGTTATTTCTCTATCCTTATTGACGTATCTAACGCAAATCGATGAAAAGTTCGCTCGCTTTCGACATTACTTACAGTTGAAGAAATTGGACTTGTCCCGGTTGAGCAGCGTCAACGATTTCGTTGAAGGAACAGGAGGCAAGTGTCGGTATCTTCCAAAGATCAATGGCTTTCTAGCATTGGGAAGGACAAATCTCACCATTTGTATAACGCCATGCTTAGCTGCAGCCCGCGTCAAATTCAGTTCTCCATCTGGATGTCCTAGTTTCCCCAGCGCAGTCGCAGTCTAGGATCGTTAAGATTCTTTTCATGGGCGAAGATGTGTACTCGTACAATGTACACCGGCATGCTAGACTTGTAGCCAAGGATCGTTGTTGACCAATCTACATTGGCAACGTTGCGGAGTATGCGAGGTCTAAACCATATCCTGCCAGACGGTCAGTAGCAGTCACCGTAAAGCCACACACAACTACCTGTGGTATGCAAGATGATTTTCCCTGTTTGTAATCTCGTCGTCCGCAGCTGATGAATAATAAGCCCATGCTTTCTCCGCCATGACCAGTTTTGCAATCGCCTACGGAGGGATAAATAACACGGACTGCGCAGTGGGATATACTATCACCTCAAAATCATGAAGGTTAAGGATTTCATCAAGAGGTGGCCTTGCAGACATTCGCTCTTGTCGAGCTTTCTCTTGGTCCGTAATAACCAGCTCGACTTTTTCGACAGTCTCTGGGTCAACCGGGCCTAGACTTTGCAAGCGTAAGTAATACATTTATTTACCAATGCCTTGTATGATGCTTACTGTTTCTCAGGAGGAAGATTGTTGGTTATAGCATCGGGTGGGTGGATTGGGTCATACTCCCGCCTGTGCCAACAAGTTGAACGTTTGTTAGTTGTTGAGCGCGTTTGCTTACGTTGCATCTTTGCCAGCGTATTTAAGTATAATCCTGCTTCCACCTAGACACAAAATCAAATCCTTTCTTCGTTGGAATGCAGCTGCTCTTACCTGGGTGGTCTACAGGTCACGTTGTTAATAGATCAAGTTTGGGCTAATTCAAGTCGAAACTCACCATCGAGAAAGTCCGTTACATCATAAACCTTGCCTAAAATAATGTATGTTAATCGAAACGCAAGCGTTTCATGATTCAGCTGAGGCCAAAGAGCTAATTACTCACCGTGAACAATAATCCAACAACTGTCCCGGCTGCTGTGCTCCGCAACTTCCTTCCCTGATATAATTCTTTGGTCTCGGCCAGCCATAATTATTCCTTGATAAAACTAGGAATTCGTGAAGAGATAGAGCGCTCAGGCCGTTGGACGAAGGAAGCATCTGAGCGTGTGGGGGAGCGCTCTATAAATAATCGTAAGTGTGCCATCGGCCCGGTTAATGCGGAACGGAGCGGCTCACCGCGTGGATCGCCGACGCGCCAATTCCGCTTGCCTCAACATCAACGCCGGTCACGCGTCACGAGTTGCGTAATTATAAGACTATAGTAAGTACTGGAGTTTATCGAGAGAGGTGTTCTGGGCCGAGAGGACGGATATTCGAAGAGGTCCATCCACTATTATGGCGTCGATTGAACCCCTGCAACATTGCTCATCTCCGGATTGAAAGACAGGAAGCAGGACTACACTATAATTAGCCAACACTACGGACATATTATCATCCGCGCGAAGCCTTGCTTTACTATTGCCGCCTCTACAGCCTGACGTAGCGGGATACGAGCAACTGTCGACATGGTTGACTTTACAACTTTATTTACATTGTACACAATTTGCAAACCTTCCGAAAAGATCACCGCCGCCACATGCCACAACGACTTCAGGCTTCATGTGTATGCTAATATGTTGGAAGATACATAACCATTGTAAAGCCACATATGATCCTCATCCACAAAGTCCTCTGAGGGGGCATAATAAGACATCCAAAGCGGCCTCTCGACGAGATCTATGGCATTCGAGGAGCTGGTTTGGCAATCCCATAGTCGTCCATTATGGCCAATAAATCGTAACTGAGGATTGTCAGCTGCAATCTCCGTGGGTACGAACAATAGATGGAAGTTGTAGTCTGTTAGATTGACGTAGGTGAGGTGTTTCAATTCTCCCAACCTGTTGACCTAGTAATGAAGAAGTCAGCACACATTACAAATACAAAGGCAGAGAACTGGACGTACAACTGTCTGACTATATTCAAAAAATGTATAACTTGCAGCTGGCAATTCAGCATGAAGTGCCTTTAAGTTTCGTGGTAGGAAATCGATGAGTTGAAGGGGTGCAGTTTGGGGTGTGTGCGAGATATCTGGAACCAATAAATGGCATGGATTCAAACCTAGAACGCAGAGGTTTGGCAATTCTAGAATCAGCGAGAATATGAGTCGAGAGTAGGTAGGGTTATTTAATTGTCCGGATTCCAGATACAGCCGTCGGAGGTTTCGTCGTTTGCTTATGAAGCCAACGAGATCAGGAATTATGCTTGGCGATGAATCCACCTCATGGCTTAGGTGAAGCCTCAACGAGACGAGGTTCGGGAGGGCGTCAGCACTACGAGGTAGTGATTTCATCATCTCCGCCTCACGATCTATAGAGTTGCGTTGCAGCGACAAAGACTCTAGGCATCTTGCGCTATTCAAAGCAGAGTTTAAGGCAGGGGAGAGCTGGCCAGATTCTGGGTCGCACAATATGTGAATGTGCGTCAGATTATCGAATAGATGGGCTGGCACTGCTTCGTAAAGATTGGACGGTAGGGTTAACATCCGCAGTGCCCCTGTGTTCAGCGACAACGCCTCTCGTATGCCATCAGCTTCAAAATTCCACGAGTTTACATGCACAACGGCCTCGCGCAGGTGTCGTAGGTGAGCAAGGGACGTCCCCGACCTAGGCTTACTTTTGCATTTTCCTGTCAACGATCTAGATGTAAACCTATCCGCATAATTACATACCTATATGAGATCAATGATGACAGATTAGACGTTAGGCTTTCCGCGATGATGGGGGGCAACTCTAGCCAATCAGAAAACCAACGAAATGCGCGTAAGCGAGGTAGCTTGCGAAGAGCATTTGCTATGCATACTATGATTTTCAAATCAGACCGACAGCAGCCCTATGACACGATACTTACAGCATTCGAAAATAGCATTCGAAGAGCGGAGAGCATAGACATTCATCACGCGGACAAGGGAGGCGAAGCTTGAGTCACGAGTGATATGATCAAGTATCTCCCAAGATTTGACCGCAAGTCGCTCCGCCTTTTCATAGTAAATTTTTTCTCGTTCCAGACACTCACGAGTAGATGACCCCCCAGAAGACAACGAGAACAGGGTGACACCGTGTTTTTCCATAGTACCATCAACGATGAAAACTCTGAGTGAAGAGAAAAGCAATGGGGACGCAATGTCGTCAAAGGTATGACAAACGAGGCGCAGCCGCATCCAGTCGTGGTAATCTAGGATGCGAAATGTTTTCGTCCATAGTTCAGGATATAGTTCTGGTCGAGCGGATTGCATATGATTGTTTGTGCAACACAGCCATCAAAAGTGTCATTGAAATTCTCATTTACTCGGTGCCAGTCTGCATATGGAGTAAAGTCCAAATTGTCCCAAGTTTCTGATATGACTATGAATTACTACACTGTTTTACTGCATTGGCAGAGAAATATCTATACATCTCAAAGCTTGAGATATGCTATGGAGCCACCAGTGATCTTCGTCTTCAAAGTCCTCTGGAAGGGCGAGGCTACACTTCCAAGTTGGCCATCTGGTGATGGAAATGCCAGCTCGCACATCGTAAACATCACCATTCAAACCAAGCAGTTGTAGATGTGGATTGTCTGCTACGAGCTCTGCAGGTTCGAACGGTAGGAGCTGGCACGGACCCGCTACACTGAGATTGAGGTAAGTGAGGTGATCAAAAATTCCTAACCCACGGAGCTTTGTAATGATTAGTCCATCTCACAAATCTTCAAAGAAAAGCATAGTTACGGTCGCTAGGCTAAGTTCAGAAAGCGGCGCCTCTTCTAATTTGGCATGGAACGCCTTCAATCTCGGTGGCAGGATGTCGAACAAAGAACACTGAAAGTTCTCCGTCGGGCTAGGAAAACACGGGTCTAAGCCCAGGACCCGAAGATTTGGGAGTTGCTTGAACAGTAAAAATAATTTCCGATGGCAGTCGCTAGGACCATTCAATGGTTGTGCGTATTCCAAGTATAGTCTCTGAAGTTTCCGTCGTTCGTGTAAGAAATGAAAAAGGCGATCCTCATCTGAAGTTGACACCTGCTGGTGGAAACGAAGTTGTAACGAGACAAGATTAGTAAGGGCACTACCGTTATCATGCAGTGCCGCAATTATCTCCCTTTCCTGGTCCGTAGAGCCAAACGGCAAAGAAAGAGATTTGAGATGTGCAGTATGGCGCAGAGCGAAATTCAGATCCAGTCCTGCTTTCCCAAGATAGTCCATGTGGAGGTCCGTTAGATTATCGAAGAGTCGAATGGGCAGCAAAGCCCACAAATCAGACGGTAGAGAAACCCTTCGCAACTCATTGGTGTTGTTCGCCATTACGTCTCGAAATACGTCTTGGAGAGACGATAGAGAAGCATGGATGACGAGCTCACGTAGGTGTCGCAGACGGCTAAGGAATGCTAAAGTCTCGTGCGAACTGTAAAATAACATTAGCTCTGGAAGAACTTGAAGTGGATGGTCTCTTCTTACCCACGAGTGACAAGCAGCGATGTCAGATGGATCGGCAGACTTTCTATGACGAAATTGGGTAGATGCGCGCTTCCGGAGAGCCAGCGAAAAGTGCTTAAACGAGGCAATTTTCGGATTGCATTCGCCAAACATACTGAAGAATATTAGACCTAAAGGGCCTCAATAAAAGTTGCAACAGCTTACGGCGCTCGAAAATCCCGTCGGTGGTGAAAAAAGCATAGATAGTTAATGTATGGATGAGTATGGCAAACTTTGGATTGCGAGTGAGATAATCAAGGATCTCCCAGGATCGCGTTGAAAACCGCTCTTCTTGTAAAACCACATCTTCCTCGTCGTGATAAGACAAAGCCGGAAATTCCTCGTCAGGCAGCAAATCAAAGCAACCTTGATTGTCGAAAAGAAAGATTCTAATCGAGGAAAAGAGTAGCTTGGCGGCAATGTCGCTGAATGCGCGACAAACCTGACGGAGAAGAATCCAGTCACGACGACCCAGATTGCGAAAAGCCTCCGCCCATATTTGAAGAGGCAAGCCTGCTGGCCGACTTGACATCATAGCTATAGGCCAGGTGCATAGCCACCGGAACCTGGCCAAGTTATATTAGTAATTTCTCGTTATTATCTACGCCATACTACTATTCCACCCCGGCGTAACCAATGGACGTTGAATGGAGCAAGACCGGATTCTATGGTTGGCGGATCAATGGCATCTGCAGAGTACAATCAGTTAGTACCGATCAGATTTCATTGGGTGTCTTGGCATCGCCCTCGTTCACGATCTCCGCCTACCTTACTCGATAGACCAATGCTCCGAACTCTCGTCGGCAACGGTCACAGAGGTCATCTCATCTGCGCTCGAAAAGCTTGGGCTTCGTGTCATTCACGTTCACAAAGGTAACCACACTTTTCTTGTTTTGGGAGGTCAAAACTAATTGAACTTGCCCATAAGGTGGTGGTCAAGCACTATGAAATCCCCACTGCACCGTTTTCCATTATTCCATACTTGCGAAAGAGGGTGTTATTCCAAATAGCTCTCATCGATAGGGTCATACCCTCTGTTTATAAAACCACTCGCATACGGTCGTCGAGAGGAATATCTTCCACCAACAGAGTCTGACAAGAGACAGCTCAGGGCGATAGCTGTGGATGACATAAAATCAATATGCCCAAGTCACGATGTCCTCGCTGAAAAGTTCCTTCCTGGTCGTAAATTTACGGTTGGGACTCTAAGGACCGGAAAGGACGCTAGGTGTGGCAGAACTGGTCTGGAAGCAGTCGCAAGGGGGTGGGACACTACAAACTCGGAGCACCCCATCAAAGTTGCGACCCAGTTCGCAAAGAATCATTTCGAGCATGTGGAAGTCAAGGCTTGCACGGCAGGTCCAATGGTGAAGTTGACTAGCCAAACGACATTGGAAGCATTGAAATGTCTAGATATCCATTTTTATTCCAACATCTTCCACGCGTGCTCGAAGTAAGTGTGGTGTCATGGAATTAAGGGTACTACGAGTTAACGTTTTCAAGTTGATACTATCCCAGGGCTTTATCCGACCAAACCCTTCATACCTACCCCACATTGCGGCGAATAATGGGATCTCGTGTGAGATGTTAGTAGAGCAGATCGTGGAGTGCTTTGAGGAGGAGAAATCTGATACTAGCTCGGGATACGCCGACTGCGAACTTTGCTTGACTAGAGAGAGGCTCATGTAAAACATTTACCACGAGCGAAGTAGCCTATCCATCTAATTAATTCGAGACTCGCAAATGCAATAAATAATAAAGAGGCTGGGTTGTGGCTCGCCTTTCGCAGTGTTTCCTAAACAGTGGTCAAGGGAGTGAAGTGGCTATATAGTAGGGTGTACTGAGACCCCTTCTCGATGCCGAACTTATTGTCAGGGTACGGATCTACTGAAAGTTGAGCCACGATGTCGACTCTTGCATATCATCGCGCCCATCAACACGTATATTTTGAACCATCCCGGATCTGAGAACTTGAAGAAATAGGAATTATTTTATTTTATTTCAACTTCGAAGCAGCATTTTCTCAAAAAGAAAAACGGACTAGTGGGGTGGGGATGTTTTTTTCATCATTATCAAAGATGTACGATGGATTTGGTATTAATGGGTTCGTTACAATCAACGAACAGTTTTAAGATTCAGAATGGTTAACTGGTGCCAAGGTGTAAAGATTAGTACGAGACCAAGGGTGGAAGGCACAGTGACGTACAGTAAAAGATTCAGCAGCGGAACGATTCGAGCTGAAAATTGCCAAGCCTAGAGTTCAAGTCCAGCGATGAGAACTCGACGAACCACGCAAGTTCAGCGGGCAAAGAAATGAAAAGCATGTACGAGAGCGCGATCGTTAACTTTCCCACTCAATGTCAGTTCCCCGGTTTTGAAGTGCCTTTCGTCGCTCCAGATGATCTGGGGTCGGAGAGTCCGTTGCTTTGAATTTGATTCGTTCGAATGGCACTATCTTTGCAGATGAGCCAGATGCGTTACTGGCAGCAACACATTCCCAACGTGTCTCGGCAAAAGCGAGGATTTCTTCGCAAGTGCAATTATACGGCGTTTTGATGTCGCGTAGAAGAGGTCCCAGACTGCCTGTCGCCAATTCGTGCATAGAGGTTTTGTCTATGGGTTTTGGGAGAGAAACGGACTCTAGAGACGGGGCGTGCTTGAATAGCGCATCAAAATCGATGTGTGCACTCCAATATGGCAGGATTAGGACCCAAATTCGCAGCAAATTGTAGTGTTCTAGCATCAGTTTTTGGTCATCCTCCTTAAAATTGATCGTCAATCGGTCACCGTTGAATTCCTCCAGATTGGGAAGTCTAAAGACACGAAGCAACAAACGGTGGCCTGAAACGCGAAAGCGGAGCAAGCAAGGGAGGTGTATTTCTCCAATGCCACTATATATGGAAGAGTCCGATGTGACTCGGAGTTTGCATTCTTCGAGAGAAACGCATTGGCGCAACATGTGTAATTGCGACGCATAAATGCTTCCAAGGTGCAGCGTGGTCAGTTGACGCGAGGGTACAGCGAATATCCGCATAGCTGGGCCATCTCGGAGAAACATAATCAACGATTTGAGGCGAGGATACTTGTCAGGATGAAAATCAACGAA